>CAUYRH010133391.1:0-17782 GCA_963574655.1 Perodicticus potto
TTTCCATTTGCCTGGAGTATAGATGACCATCCTTTCACCCTGAGTCTATATTTATCTTTTAATGTAATATGAGATTCTTGTATGCAACAGATACAGATATTTGGCCTGAGTTTTTGTAGCCAGTCAGCCAACCTGTGCCTCTTTAGAGGAGAATTTAAGTCATTCATGTTAATTGAGAATATTGATAAGCCTGGTAGAATTTTGGGTATCCAGTTTTTCAAAAGTCCAGTGGACATTTTTAATCCTTTTGCCACTGTGGAAATTAGAATTTGATCAAAAGTTTCTGAGTGAGTTTACTTTTGTGGTGGAGGATTGCACTGGTCATTGTGGAGGATGGGTCTGATAATATCCTGGAGAGTTGGTTTAGTTATGGCAAATTTCTTCAACATGTGAATGTTATTATAGTATTTAATTTCTCCATCATAAATGAAATTAAATTTATCTGGATACAGGATCCTGGGTTGAAGGTTATTATGTTTTAGGAAATTAAAAATCGATGACCACCCTCTTCTAGCTTGAAAGGTTTCAGGAGAAAGATCTGCAGTTATTCTGATATTTTTTCCCCTTATAGCTTATGGTTTTCTTACGTTTGGCTGCTTTCAGAATTTTTTCCTTCATGTTAACTTTAGTGAAGTTAATTATGATGTGCCTGGGGGATGTCTTATTTGGGTTGAGTCATGCTTGGGTTCTGAAACTGTGTGCTATGTGAATTTCAGAATCTCTTGGCATGTCTGGAAAGTTCTCTTTCATAATTTCATGAAGAGGAGCCTCTGTGACTTGCAAAGCCACTTCATTGCCTTCAGATATCCCTATCAGAAGAATATTGTTTATCTTTGAATTATCCCAAAGTTCTCTGAGAGAATGATCTGTTTTTGCTCTCCATTTCTCTTCTTCTTTGAGAGTTTGGGAACGTTCAAAAGCTTTGTCTTCAATGTCAGAAATCCTTTCTTCTGCTGGTTCCATTCTTTTACTGAGGGAGTCTACTGTATTTCTCAGATCTTTGAGAGCTGCAAATTCTTGTCTCAATGTGTCCAAATCTTTGGGTATTTTGTATTTGAATTACTTAAATTCTTTAGGCAACTTTTGAAATGCTCCTAGAATTTCTAATTCCATTTTTTCCTCTATTTTATTGATATTATTTGCAATCCAAATTCTGAATTCAGTTTCTGACATCTCAGCCATCTGTTTATGAATGGGATCTTCAGTTGTGTCTACCAAATTGTTCCATGGATGGGTTGATCTGCTCTGGTTATTCATGTTACCAGAGCTTTTCTGCTGATTCCAGCCCATGATTGTTTTACACTGTTTTACTAGATTAGCAGATAAGGAGATATTGGGTTGGGTGCTCCAGCAGTAGTGATTGGCCAGTCCTTTGCCCCAAAGCTGGGACTGTTATCTGTACCTTTTCCCCTAGACCTTTGCCAAGGACCCCTACATTGCTGTAGCCTGAGAAACTGGGGACCTTCTTGGTGTGGTGGGGCTAAGCGGCTCTGTCTTATTTTCAGCTGGTCTCTGTCTTACCCTAGTGAATCATTTACTCTGGGTTGAAGTCTCCACTGTGTGAGAAATACCAGCAATTGGGTCACCCCGCCCTCCAGAGGTAACAATTGGAAAAGGAAAATCAAACATTTCCACAACCACACTCCCAGGGTACCTCTTTGATAGTCCTCAGGTGATTGGCCCAGTTCAAGAAGTTGAAATCAATCATCCCAGTCAGCACCAGTCTCAAGTGTGAGAGTTCTAAATGTCTTCGGCAAGTAGATAGCAAGGGTCTGCTGGCAGCTTGAGTATGACTCGCTCTGGTGCTCCACGAAGTCAGAAGGACCCACCCAGCAAATAAATTAGTCTGGGAAGGTTGATGTCTCCTTCCCCTCCTTGCACCTCTGTCACACCTAGTCACTGGTAACTCCGCAGTACTATGACCCAGTTCCCTCCAATGAGCAGATGCTCCAGAGGTTTGGACCTGCCTGAGTCACAGAGAGATCTATGTCTCCTCAGCTAGGCTGCCACACTCTGCCACCATCCATCGGGGGGAGATGAGGCCTGACAACCTTGGATGCTTAATGAGGGCTGGGGTGTTTTACTGAGTTCTAGCCCTGCCCCTGATTGATGTTGCTGACAGAATAGAACAACTTCACAGTATTTGTCTCTGTCCCAGCTATAATCCTGTTTGGACTAGAGGCTATTTGAGAAACTCAGCCCTGTCTGTGCCACTGCCCTGTCTTGGCTGCAGTTTGTGTTGGGGAAAAAGGTCAGAACTCAGTACTCAGCTGTTAGTTCCATCCTCTGTCTTTTGGCTTTCATGTCAGCTTTGATCCCCTGAGGGCTGGGTGCATCTGAGGTTCAGTGAAACTGTCCTCTGGGTCAGCCTGGCCCTAGGAGTCTGCTGTCTCTGTGTGCATGTATTCTAGTCCCCACACTCTGCTTAGGCTGGTACCACCTTAGGCCTAACCTTTACTCACAGGGCCTGCATTTCCTTCCAAGATCTGTTCCACCAGTGGCTGCTACCGGAGATGCCTGGCTTCCTCTGGTTTCCCAGAGAGACTGGGAGTGTCCTTTCAAAGTATCCCCAGGGTTGTAAGCCCCATTGTTGCCGCTGCTGTGGCTGCAGCTCTGTGGTTCAGGGCACCACCAATCCTGTATGGTTCCCTCTCAGCTGAGGCTCCCTCTCAGCTGACTGTCCTCTCATTTCTCCTGTGCCAGAGAATTAGCACAGGTCAGCAAGGACCCATGCCCTATCCACACCCCTCTAGAAAATTCCCAAGAATCTGGACTCCATGGAGGACAGGCTTCCAGACCTCAGGGTGATAGTTGAGGAGAGTGCTGGGAGTTCAAAATTGCAGGTAGAGAATATATACAGTTTTATACAGTTTTATGCCTGGCAGGAGAGTTTCATGGCACCCTACTAGGGGAAGGAGGTCCAGTTTTTAGAGGATCTCTCACATGGGATAAAATGGGAGGATATTTGAACTCCACTTGCTTGTTTGTATGGAGTATACTGCAACCATTCTCATGGGGGAGAGGACTCCCATCTGCTTGGTGACAGATTTTTGTACCTTTTATTTGCCTCCTTGGGGTTGCAGCTTGCCTCAGCAGGGTTAACGTGCATTCTTCAATCTTCTCTCTTGTCTCAGATCAGTTTAGCTTTCTTGCTAAACTTCTGTCCTTTAACTCTCCTTCTGGACAGGAGCCTCTGTGAAAAGCTGGCTCCAGTCAACCATCTTGCCTACACCCCAAAATCTTTTGTTTTGTCTTGACTTTGGACAGGTTAATCACAATGTGTCTTGGAGAAGCTCTATTAGAGTTGAGGTGATCTGGGGTCAGATATCCCTCTGAAAGGAGTGTGTCAGAATCTTTGGTGATATTGGGAAATTTTCATTTATAATATTCTCTGTATGGCTTCCATTCCTATGGGGCATTCTTCTTCTCCGTCTGGGATACCTATAACTGTATGTTTGAACACTTCATAGAGTCCCATAATTCTGTCATTGAACCTTCTGCTTTCTCTCCCTTCTTTTCTGCCTCTTTAACTATCTGAGTTATCTTAAGAGCTTTGTCCTCTACCTCTGAGATACTTTCTTCTGCATGATCTGATCTGTTGTTGATACTTTCTATTGCATCTTTAAGTTCCCTAATTGACTCCTTCCATTCCCTCAGCTCTGCTATATCCTTTCTATAGTCTTCTTATCATTCATCTCTCATTTGATTCTTTTTTTGGATTTCCTTTTATTTATTTTACACTTTCTCAGCGATTTCCTTCTTCTTCTTCTTCTTTTTTTTTTTTTTTTTGTTATTTTCCACTTTTGCAGCAATTGCCTTCAATGTTTTCATCATCTGTATTTTAAATTTCCCTTCTATCATTTCTAACATTTCTTTATAGGTAGAGTCCTCTGCAGTGGCTACCTCATGGTTGGTTGGGGGCGGTGCTCTGGACTGGTTTTTTGTGTTGCCAAGATTTTTCTGCTGATTATTCTTCATGAGCGTATTCTTTTATCTGTTTCCTTGCCCTAATTTTCCTTTCACTTCCTCTTGTTCTCTAATTTACTGTGCCACTGACCTAAGGTTTTGATGAGTTATTTTGGAACAGCACCAGAAGGATGAGAAGATTGAAGAGCAAAAAGGGAAAAATATTTTAAAAAAAGAAAAGAAAAAGGAAAAAGAGAAAGAAGAGGGGGTGAACAAAAGGGGATATTGACAAAAAGAAAAGAGGTGTAGAAACAGGGAGACAAGAGTAATATAAGTGTACAGTAGGGTACTTTGACCCAACCTTAAAACAAAAACTCAATCTCTGTGGGTGCTGGGTTGGGTGGTTCCCTTGAGGTCAGCACCTCTTTGCCAGCCTGTTGAGACACAGTACCCTACCTCCACCAATTAGAGAGGAAAGACAAAAATACTATAAATTAAACCAAAACAAATAAACAAAAAACCTTATGGGATGTATTTGGAAATAAAAAACAAATAATAGGGCCAGAAACACTAGCGAAAATGAAGTCTGTTGAAGAAGGGAAAAAATTTAAAACTGTATTTAAACTAGAAAAATGAAGAAATAAGAGAAAGGAAAAGGAAAAAGAAAAAATAAATAAAAGAAAAAAATAAAAATCTTAAAGGAAAATTTTGAAATTAAGAAAAGAAAAGCCAAGTCCAAAAATAAAGCAGTATATATTTCTTGCTGTATATTGTCTGGGCAACAGGTGATCTTCTGGGGTATGAGATGTTAATCACAATGCTGATACAACTAAATGAGATGGAGACTGGAGGACTCTGATTTCTCTAACTCTGCAGGGTTCAGAGCCTAAATCTTTCCTCGGCCTGCTTAAAAAACACTTTAACCTGTTAACCTTGGCTAAGAAGAAGCTTTCCTAGGAAAGCACTTGTTGCTAGATCTCTCTTAAAGTGGCTGCCTGATTATCCAGTGCACCAAAACCGGTCTCACTCTATGTCCCTGAGGGCCAAGGCTATAATCTACCAAGCTCTGAAATATCCACATCTCAGTCCCTGCCTTTGGGCTGCTCAGAAACTAGATTACTGGCCCAAGGTCTCCTGGCCCAATCTTCTATTTAGACCCTCAGGGCAGAGCCTTCAGGGGCAGTCCTCCCACTATGGCTCCACAGGTGGCACATAGCTGAATAATATTAGCTCCCTTCTGGCTCAGCGGCTTAGTCTGAGGCCCTAGACAATGCTTAAAGTCATCTGCACTCTCGCCCAAGTTCTCCCAAGGTAGCTCAACAGAGTGCCCAAGTCCAAAAAAAAAAAAAAAAAGCCTACAGGTAAGGCCTTTCCTACTTGTAATCTCGCTGTTGCTGTAGTTACAGTTGTAAGCAGCCTCCAACTGAATGAATACATGCTACCATTTGCCAGTTCTCCACTGCTTTTGTTCTCCTTGTGGGATCCAGAAGTCTTTTGATGTCTCCTGTGTCCCCAAAGTGAGGTTTCTGGGCAGATCCCACCAGCCAGAGATGCCTGGAGTTTTCTCTCCCTAATCTCAATGCTCCCGGTTGCAAGGAAGCTGTTACTCAGCCGCCATCTTGCTCTTCTCCCCCAACTGAGGTCTAATAGAACCTGTTACTAATTTATAGGGAAGCTGAGGCAAAAGGATCACTTGAGCCAAAGAGTTTGAGGTTGCTGTGAGCTATGACACTATGGCACTCTACCCAGACTGACAGAGTGAGAGTCTGTCTCAAAAATATATATATTATTAATTTGAAAGTCATATGCGAGAACCATCATGGAGCCAGATATTTCAGTCCTAGTAAAGGCTTCAGATGACTTGCTTCCTGTTCAAAATCTCATGACAGACCCCAAAACAGAACCACCCAGCCAAGTCACTCCAGAATTTCTGCCTCACAATAACTACATGAGATAATAAATGTTTATTATTTTCTTGAAGATACTAACTTTTGAGATATTTGGTAACATAGCAATAGATAATGAATCCATAGGTTTTCAAAAGTCTAGAGTATCTAGCTGCTGTAATCTGGATATGTTTGTTTGTTACCACCAAGTTTATGTTGACGTTTGATTGCCAGTGTTGGAGGTGGGACCTGGTGGGAGATGTTTGGGTTAGATTATTAGGTGGGGTTCTGTTGGATGCTGGGGGAATCATGTGATGACTTAAAGAATGACAGGCAAGATGAGAGAGAGAGAAAGAGAAAGAGAAGGAAGAGAAGAAGGAGGAGAAGGAAAAGGAGGAGGGTGGGGAGGAGGAAAAAGAAGAAGTTAGGATGTGTTTGGATCCCTCAGGAATAGCTTAGTGCCATTCTCCTGAGAGTCAGTGAGTTCTCCTTCATAGCTCCCCCAAAATCTGGTTGTTGAAAAGATCCTAGAACCTCCCTCTCTCCCCCTTCCTTCCTCACACCATGTGATGTCTGCTTTCCTTTGCCTTCCACCATGAGTGGAAGCTTCCAGAAGCCCTCACCAAAAGCAGATGCTGACACCATGCTTCTTGTACAGCCTGTAGAACTGGAAGTCAAATTAACCTTTTGTCTTTATAAATTTCCCAGCCTGGGGTATTCCTTTATAGCAATGCAAAACAAAGACACCTAGAAAACCTTGTTAGTTAAAGGAGCTTGGCAAGTAACAACCACAACACTGATATCTACTTGCATTCCCAGACCAAATCCTCAGCTAATGAATCCTTAGAGGGTATGTACTTCAAGTTTCAGGTTATAGATGGTGAAACAGTGGTCCCAGGGCACATGGCCATCTGGTGGCCAAGCGTGCCTGTTTTCTCATGTCTTTCTATTATCTCACATTATAATGAGCATCCACATACATCTTAGCCTGCAAAGTGGCAGTAGAAAATAATCAAGACAGCAGTCCCTGGGAGTGCTCTCCTGCAGTGCTTGGTAGAAAGGCAAATACTAGGTTATGGCTGTATGTATATCTGTCCTCTCCTCCTCCTCTTCCTCTTCTTCCTCCTCATCCTCCTCTTCCTTTTCCTTCTACTCCTTCTTCTCCTCCTACTCTCTCTCTCATCTTGCCTGTCATTCTTTAAGTCATCACATGATTCCCCCAGCAGCCAATAGACCCCCTTCCAATAATCTAAACAGTTATCTCCCTTTACTGACAAAGCTTCATTCCCTGAACTAAGAAGAAATGCCAAGCCCAGGGACAGAAGAAAAATTCCTGAATTCGAAACTACTAGGAGTAGCAATAGAGGGGAAGAAAGGAGAAATGCAAAAAAGTGGTGATAAATACATAACCATATTTGGGAATTATGGGAATTATGGGCTTCCTTTCATCAACATTCACCCTAGTAAAAATGATAAATAGCATGATCCCTCACTCTACCTTGCTTCTGTCATACTATTTCTTTTCAATGACTCTCAGATATATTTTTTAACTAGCGTATAAACCATTAAGAATAGTTTAACCCACATTTCCCAAAGTTTATTCTGGATAACCACCTTCTACAGATGCTACTATGTTAAAAAAAAATAACGTTTCAGAGTGGAATAACTTTGGGAAATATCAGATTAAGTAAAAGTCAATACTTTCTCTACTGCAGGACTTCTCAGAGTTTTTTAACAGCCTAATGCATATTGTGAATTTCAAGAGGGATATGGAATATACATTGTAGTCCAAACTTAATTTGTCAAAGGATTCCTTGGGCTTTTCTTAACTATTAACACTTACATTACTCTCATTCCATACCAAGATACCCCAGATCCACATCTTAATAAATATTAATTTATGCTATTACCTTTTCCCTTAAAAGATTTACTTTAATAAATAAAGCATTAAGTTAGAGGGATAGAGCATTAATGGAGGGATTATGGGTTTTGGCCATATCCAGTGGATCTATTAGATATCTGAAATCACCGCATGTGTGGTGCCAACATAAGTGCTATACCTCATCCCTACCTGGGCACTGTCCTTTCCAGTTCCACACTAAAAGCTCTCTGGAATAAGAGCTTGATCTGTAGATGTGGATGTCAACATAACCATCTTCATACTTATTTCATTGGAAAGTCTCAGGATTGGGGCCTGTTTAAATATTGCACAAAGAGATTATATGAAATTGTCAATTAGACATGAAATTTTTTTTCTTTCAATGTAATCTTCTTTTATTTTTCAAAGTCCCCTCCCTGAGAGGCTATCCACTTTTTCCTGTGATTCTCTTGTGGCTCGGAAGGTGGCAAGCAAGCAAATCTGCATTCAAATCTCACTTTTGTCACTTACTAGCAGGGTGATGTTGAACAAGCCATTACACTTCTTTGAAACTCAGTTTCCTTATTAGTGAAATGGGGCTAATAAGCCCCAGGTAGCAGGTTGTTTGAAAAAAATAATTAAGTCAAATACGCTTATCAAAGTTTTTGACTTCTGAAAGGCACTCAGTTACTGTCCATCACTCCACTCTGGGGGACAAACGTCCCCCAAGTCATTAGAACTCTAGTTTTTTTTTTTTTGTTTTTTTTTTTTTTTTTACTGGTCAATTTATCCATCGAAAATAAATATCACATGATCTCATTAACATGTAGAAACTTAAAAAGTTGAACTCATAGAAGTAGAGAGTATAATTGTGGTTACCAAGTGCTAGAGGTAAGAAAGGAAGATGCTAATCAAAGAGTATAAAATTTCAGTTAGATAGGAAGAATAAGTTCGTGTTATCTAGCATATAACATGGTGACAATAGTTATAATAACAGATAGTATTCCTGAAAATAGCTGCAAGCAGAGAGTCTTCACCACAGAAGAAAGTATATGAAGTAATATATGTTAATTAACTGAATTTGGTCACTCCACAATGTATGCATATTTAAAAAAACTTTCATACATGATAAATACGTACATTTTTTGACAATTAAAAATAGAAAAGAAATTAAACCCTTCCTTAGAAGAGCAGAAGTAGATGGTGGGCTCTGCTTCTAACTGATAAACAGAGCTGCCTCTTCCTATGGAAGCCTTTCTAGGGACCTCTTCCCCCTGGATCCTAGCACCCACCGTTACAACAAATTTTATATTTTGGCATTACAACTTCCCAAGGTTACACGCAGATCACATGAGAAAATAGATATGAAATAACTTTGAGACATTAAGATAAATGCACACTCACATAAGTTGAATAGGAACACAATAGTCCTGTGGAAGGGTCCATCCTTTGTCTTTGTTCCTTTTGCCCGCCCCCAAGGTAAGTAACTTAAAAAAACCAAACCTTCCCCCAGTTTGTATCATATAGAACTAAATCTTATTAAGCAGTGTCAAATAAAAATCCTATACTAAACTGTGGTCACAATAATTAACTTTTAGATATTCTTTTTTAAATTTAATTACTTTGGATTTTAATATTTGTACATAATGACATTTGACAACTTTTTTTTCTGTTTGTCTAATAGTGAACCAGAACTATTAAAGTGGCCACCAAGATTGTCTCCCTAGGCCCTGGAAGACTCAGTAATGCATCCACTTGCACTTTCCTACCTATGAGTAGTCTTTGGAGTTTTGAAGCCATGAAGGTGATAGGCGGTTTCACAAGGGGAAACAGTAACAGATCACACTTGAAGTCAGTCATGTTCTGTATCACTTCCGATTGTGGCAAAGCTGGTGCTTGTGACAAATTTATATCATTTTGACATTGGAACTCTCCAACAACAGGATAAGAATTCATTTCTCTGGCAAGAACATGGGCAGATAACTTATGTCTCCATAGAGCATCAATTGCCAACATTTCCTTGTAGAATTTGATGGTAACTACTCAAATATATATTCATTCTTAATCTTATTCTCTTGTCTCCACGTCCTCACTTATGAAAATAAATAATCCATTTAAGAAGATTAGAAGAGTGTCTGGCATATAATAAATGCTAGGTGACTATAACTTACCATTATCATCATCATCATTATTATGCATAAAACCTTTCCATCAGAACTTTCTAGGTCAACCTGATTATACAGAGGAGAAAATTGGGGCCTAAGGAGGAAAAGGAGCTAACCCAACATCATACAGTTAGTGGCAGAGTCTAGAGAAGAGTATAATATAGTTTAGATGAAATGAAATTAGGAAATATATTAGGAAATAAGGAAATACCAAGTAACTTAAAGAAAGTATTCCTGTCTCAATTCAAAGCTTAGCATGGACAATTCTGCTGTCCAAGTACGGCTCCCTGGTACACACTGGAAGATTTGAGAAATGCTAACTTGAGCATGTAAAATTCAATGACATTTTTTCATTCTGAGTAGTTAATTTTTAATCAAAGAGGACAATGCTATCCAAACCAAACAACATTTATCTCTGATAGTAGAAGGCCAAAGAGAACACTAAGGAACCAAACTGATATACCAACCTGATTAGAACTGGAGCTATTTCAAATTATTAGACTGAACAGTGTTGGACTTAGCAGAAATCCTTGCATACTTACAAAAATTCTCTAGGCTCTGAGATGAGATACCTTTCATCTCCCCACCAGAAGCTGGCTTGCACGTGTAATCATAGCGACCCTAACCTTGGCACGGTCCAGAAGAAATTCTATGTTGAAAACTGAAAAATTCTTAGCCTCCTTCATTTTTCAGATGAAGTCTTAGGGCCAGAAAGGGAAAGAGACAGATCCAAAGTTACATAAGGCAGAACTTGGATTTTTGAATCCATGTCTTCTTAAGAGGAAGACTACACTTCCCTAAATAAACAGGTACATAGAACAAGGGCAAGAAAATGACTATGAGACATTCCAGTATATACTGATGACAGAAACAACTCACCAAAGGAAATGCCAATGAGAATAAAGGCCAAAGGCAGCCTCAACTTACCATGTTAAGATTTAAAAAGAAGACATGCACTAGGTGGTGAGCAGGATAGGTGGTCAAATTAGAGTTTTATAGACAAAGACTCAGCATTGGCCTTGGCACCTGTAGCTCAGCAGCTAGGATGCCAGCCACATACATCAGGGCTGACAGGTTTGAACCTGGCCTAGGCCTGCCAAACAATGACAACTACAACAAAAAAATAATTGGGTGGGGCTGTGCCTATGGCTCAAAGGAATAGGCCTCTGGCCCCATATAACAAAGGTGGTGGGTTCAAACCCAGCTCCAGCCAAAAAAAAAGAAAAAAAAACTGTAAAAAAAAAAAAATAGCTGGGCGTTGTGGCAGGCGCTTGTAGTCCTAGCTACTTGGGAGGCTGAGGCAAGAATATCGCTTAAGCCCTAGAGTTTGCAGTTGCTGTGAGCTGTGACACCACAGCATTCTACTGAGGGCCACATAGTGAGACTGTCTCAAAAAAAAAAAAAAAAAAAAAGACTCAGCACTGTACAGGAACACTTTTCCACTTTTTTTATGTTGAAAGTAAAAGAACACATATTTCTTGAGTACTTAACTATGAGCTATATTTCTCACTTGTCACTTCATTTGATCTTTGCATTAACCCTGGGATAATCATCATTTTTACTAAGGCCTAGAGAGGTTAAATGACTTGCCTACGTTCATAGCATGGTGGTGGAGGGGCTGGGATTAACTAGCCCCTAGTCATCCCACTGCAAATCCCCGGCCATGTTCACCGTGGTATGTACCACATTAAACCCATCTGTGTGGAAAATAGGGGAACATTAAGTTCTTTGGGTAAAATACTGTGATAGTTTAAGCCAATAATGTTAGAAAGTTCTGAAGTTCTTTATGTTTTAGTTTCCCCAACTGTAAAAATGGAACTAATATTATTGCCTACCTTCTGAGGTTGCCATGAGGGTTAAATAAGTTAATATATTAAATATCTGAAACAGCATTTGGTACATAGAAGTATTATGTAAGTTATTATTGTTTTTATATTATTACTGCTGTTTTATAGATAAACAGAGATGTAGCACTTTGGCAAGCTGAGCAACCCTTTGACCTCTTCTGGCTTTAATTTTCTTCATCTGTAAAATATGGGAAAATTGTACTAAATTTACACAGTAAAAACTCATGCCTTCAGGGATCACATAGCACTAATATACATTTTTATAGCACTTACTATGTGCCAGACACTGTTTTAAACACTTCATAAATATTAACACGTTCAGTATTTCTAACAGCTACATCAGTTAAGTACAATGCTATTATTAAATTTGTTTTTGCTGGTGCAGGAATTACAGCACAGAATAATTAAGTAATTATCTCAGAATCACACAACTGACAAATGGAAGAGCTGGGCCATGGACCCAAGCAGTCTGGATTCAGAGACAATATTTTTTATTATCTATTCCACCTCTCAGGGATTAAAGAAATGTGTGAGTAGACCTGGTATAAGACAGTAGGAAGTGATATGTACTGTGTCAAAAGCTGGACTATGTGTGCCATACTTAAAGGTTTTTTTTCAGATTCAAAAGTTTAAAAGAAAATTCTGGGCTGGCCAAATGAAACACATCTGTAGTCCTAATTTTACCCTAGAGGTGACCAGTGTGCAAAGCCAGCAGTAGATATTTTCTAGCCCACATTCCACAATTCTGTGAGAATCTAAATTGCACACTGAATCTTACCTGCTTTCTCCTATTTGGGGACAGAGTAATTTCAGACAAATGGCCTTTTCAGAGATTTTGCATTTTAACCACCATTTCCTTCCCAACTCCTCTCAAGCATATAAGACGTTAATTGCTTGTTGGAGAGGGCAGAAAACAGGAGTGCAGTGTTTCAATTACTGGAAAGGAAGACAGAAAACATTCATTCAGACTCAAAGGGATTTTACCTCCTTTTTTTCAGTTACAATTCTTCTGGAATTGAAAGGGAAAAAATCACTTGTAGTTTTCCAAGGAGTCTGGGATTGCTAAGCTGCTATTAATTAAGCCACTGATGGTTCTGGAGTGTCATGCATGTAGGAATACCAGGGGGATATATCCCATAAAGGTCCCACATTTTTTGTCCTTGGAAAGGTGAAAAGAAAACATTGATTAAATAAAATAGAAGTAAAAATCACTTTTTCTGGGAAAGCATAGCTTGTTTTGATACCTCAGCTACAAGGCTTCAAAAACAATGTGATACTGGAAATCCAGCCCTGCAGGAAGAACTGAAATGATCTAACTTCCACTAGCAAATTGAAAGTCATGGGGACAAACTTTGAACTTTACATGTCTTTATATACTGGGGACAAGTTGGCCCAGTGTTAGAGGGTTTAAAAAAGCAGCCAGTGAATGACCTCATAACTCTGCAGTTAAGAACCCAGCATGAACAACACCAAATTTAAGCTTTATGATACACTAAGCAGAAAATCCAGCCATACTGTGCCAGACTTCTGACCTATAGAACTGTGGAATGTGAAATGGGTATAGGCAATCCTCTAGTTACAAACATTTGACGTATGTACAACTCACACTTATGAATGAAGGCTATTACAGGTAATAGGTAAATGTACCTGTTCAAACATACATACAAATTCAACTTCAGAACAAACCTACAGAACACATCTCATTCATAACCTGGGGACTACCTGTATTAAACTCCAAATGTTTAGTAATTTGTTGAGGTTAATATGATCAAACACTACAGGTTATTGGACATCTTGGGAGCCTCTCAGGCTACCTCCAAGGGAAAAAACATATGAGAAGGCCTTGAGGAATCATCTCTACTGCTTCTGAGTGATTGACATTTACATGAGAAGTGGTCTCTGGAATTAGAAAGACAAAGCTGACCTCACCCTGACTTTCTGTGTTATTGGTAAAGTGAAGGAAGAAATTTGTATTTATTGTATACTATATGCCAGGTGAGGTTTGATAAAAGTCTTAGGGCTCAAGAAAAAACCCTCTTGCAGAATCCAAACATTTGCTGGAAGGAGACTAGTGCCTTGCTTGAGACTATGCCTGGAGAGCCTTCAGGTTTAATGACCCTTACACAGCCTAATTCCTCAGCATTCCAGCTCCTATGTATAATGCCTACTCCTTAGCATTCCAGCTCCTATGTACAATGCCTAATTCCTTAGCATTCCAGCTCCTATGTACAATGACCTAGCATTACCTTTTCCCTTTCTCTTCCACTCCTGTCTAGTAAGCATTTCTTTTTCTGCTAGGTATGTCACTCCAAGTTTGATGTTCATCCCTGCCTCTACACATTTAGTCATGTTGTTCTCCTCTCCTGGAATGCTTTTCTAACTGCCCTCTGCGTATTCAAACCTGACCACTTTTTCAGGCCCATCTCAATCCTCCTGTTCTTCAGGAGGTCTTTTTTTTTTTTTTTTTTTACCACTCCTGGCCCTCAATGAACTCCTTCAATGGTAGAAGGAATTATGTCTCATTTTAAAGCTTACAAGGCAAAAAAGCATCAGAAGGACTACAACCATTGCCCATGAAAGTTAGCATAGTGGAGTGGAAGTATTTTCATTAAGAAACAAGTCATGGCTTGGCACCCATAGCACAGTGGTTATGGTGCCAGCCACATACACTGAGGTTGGCGGGTTCGAACCCGGCCTAGGACAGCTAAACAGCAGCAAAAACAACAAGAAATATCCAGACATTGTGGAGGGCATGTGTAGTCCAAGCTACTTGGGAGACTGAGGCAAGAGAATCACTTAAGCCCAAGAGTTTGAGGTTGCTGTAAGCTGTGACACCATGACACTCTATGGAGGGCAACATAATGAGACTTTGTTTCAAAAAAAAGAAAGAAATGAAAGGAGAGGAGAGGAGAGGATGGGAGGGAAGGGGAGGAGAGGGGAGGAAAGGAAAGAAACAAGTCATAACAACCAAAAAGGAAAAGTATATCTTTACACAGGAAAGACTTGGTAGTCACCATCCTCATTCAGTGATTAAATACATCATCATAAATGATGCACAAACCCTTCTGTGTGTATGTGTGTGTTTGTGTGTCCTGATGCAGTATACAATATTAAAGACCAGCATCACATATTAACTATTTTTTTGCCAAAAAATATTTAATCTTTACCAACATAGCATCTGACTGGGATGCAGATGACATGAATGAAAAATTAAGGATTTTAGCCGGGCGTTGTGGCGGGCACCTGTGGTCCCAGCTACTCGGGAGGCTGAGGCAAGAGAATAGCCTAAGCCCAGGAGCTGGAGGTTGCTGTGAGCTGTGTGACGCCACAGCACTCTACCGAGGGTGATAAAGTGAGACTTTGTCTCTACAAAAAAAAAAAAAAGAAAGAAAGAAAAAGGAAAATTAAGGTTTTATCTTTCAGCTTCAGGTCTTCCTTCTGCTTCTCTTGCTAGGTGCCCCACCCAACCCCCACCCTCCTTCATTTCTTAATTTTCCCTGAAGGGAAAACCCAACAATGATGGGTTGCAGGCAAGCTGCTGTGGAACAAACCATGAGAAAGCAGTTTAGTGACTGGTTAGGAGGGGTCCCTCTTGAACCCAGAAGTTTATTAGAATTAAGAAAAAGAAGTATATGTTATTACAATCATGCAGTGCATTAAAATATCCAGATGTTAGTGAGAGGCAAGAGTGGAGAAGTCATAACCCAGGCAATTCTATGTCTCAAGCATGAGGCCATGATCCTCTTCCTACACTGGCAGAGAATTAACTCTTACACCCAGGGTGGAATATATTGCAGTTCCTAAATTCTTCCCTTGTTCCCCCAGCCATTTTATTTAACATGACCTAAATATACATTCCTGTTGTATTACCCCCCACCCTACCCCCATATACAGCAGAAAAAACAAGCACTGATAGTAACAATTTTAATAATGATTAAAGCTCTACCTCTTAATAGACCCAACTCTCACACATATACATGTCATGTGCATTTTCTTTGCAGTGACTGTAGGATGGGAAAGTTGGGATTGGTTCAGCAACCCATCACCCTGGTACACTGTTCCCCAGAGTATCATCCACATGTATGGATAGAACAAGGTGGGGAAGACGAACAGTGGTAGGAGGAGAGATTCCATTAAGGCAGCAAGACGGCTTAAGGAGTTATCCAAACTCACTTCTGGGCAAATGTCACAATCAATTGAGCTTCTGGAAAGGCCCACGTAAGGGTTTCCTCAAAGAGATGGTCAACTCACAATGGTTCAAGTATCATTGCCATCTGTCTCCCCTAGCTTCTTGGGGGGAAAGGGGCATGGCTGAAATGCTACACCTTTCCAGTAAGTGAAGAATATCCCAAAAATGCTCCTTTGAAGAAACTCAACATGACAAATAGTACAACATGGACACTCTGGTTTTGAAACAAAAGCACAGAACATAAAGAAGAAAAAAAAAAGAAATAAGAAGAGACATGAATACTCTCAAAAGGTCTACACACCTTTTGAGGGAAGGAAAGGTACACAAGAAAAAACATAAAGCCAGAAAATAACATGCTATCTACCAGTTTTCACACACTAGAGTTACCTGGCATCTGCCTTTGGTACCTGGGAATCTTCTGCTGTCCCTATCATAGGAGGAAAGAACAGACAGTGGGATACAGCAAGAGTGGGGAGTGGAGAAAGAGGGAGGGCATTAGGCAGTTGAGATGTCAGCCTTGTGCACTAGCAGCAATGATTTTTGTGTCATCTTTGTTTTGTTCAAAACTGTAAACAGCACCAGTTAAAAAGGAAAGAACAATTGATAAGCATTATTGTCCATGAATATAAAATGCAAACAATACAAAAGTAGATAATTGACTTTATACACACACACATATTGCTAAAGGGTGGCAGGGGGGTTAGCAGGTAAACTTGAAGTCTCTCTGCTACTCTTTAGCAACTGAACCTGGGGCCTAAGGGCAGGAGGGGCAGTGGCATTGGCACAAATGGGAAAGTTACTGGCAACCAGATGAGGGGCACTTACCCAGCCTCCTGGGTGTCAGAAGCAACTTCCCTCCTTGGTATAGCACTGAGGAGGGAGGGAGATTGGTGTTTATTGAAGCCTTTATCTTGGAAGGCTTGTGGCCTGGTACCCACACTGAGGCCAGATAGAAGGGCTGGCTCTAAGGCAGGGCTTCTTTGGATACTCTAAAGCAGGGGTCCTCAAACTACGGCCTGCGGGCCACATGTGGCCCACCAAGGACGTTTATCCAGCCCGCCTGGTGTTTTTGCCTCAGCTGCCTGTCCTGTTTAGCAGCGGACTCATCCCAGGCCCTCAAAATCTGTTAGCAGAAAAACCATTGGTTGCATTCCCAAACAAAACGTGTGTGGATTCACTGGAAAAGTTGCAAAAGGAGTTCCAATTTAGATTTAAAGAGCTTCATCTCCATGAACAGGACATACAACTTTTCCATGATCCATTTTCTATTGACGTTGAAAATGTGGAGGTCAGTCCCTGAAGTCGCAGACCTGGCCTCTGGCACCGCCTTGGGCCGGCATCTCCTGCAGGCGGGAGCCAGGCGCTGCAGAATGCAGCAGGGGAGGCCGAGTTGTCTTGCGGCTCCGGCTTTCTGGCTTCTCCATGGGGCTGGCCTGTGGCGTCTGGATGCTCTAAGAACGTTTCCACTATTGTTTGGAGGACACACGCAGTGGGATTCAGAATTCCTGGAGAATTGCCTTTGTGAGAAGCTAGAAGTATTTCTTTAAATTCCGTCTCTTAGTTTTTCAAAGAAACATCAAGAAACCATGAACAACATAAGTAATGAAGAGTTTGACTGCCATTTGCTTGATGAAGGTTTTACTGCCAAGAACATTCTGGACCAAAAAATCAATGAAGTTTCCTCCTCTAAGGATAAGGATGCCTTCTATGTAGCAGACCTCAGAGATGTTCTGAAGAAACACCGAAGATGGCTAAAAGCTCTTCCTCGTGTCACTCCTTTTTACGCAGTCAAATGTAATGACAGTAGAGTCATTGTGAAGACCCTCACTGCAATTGGGACAGGATTTGACTGTGCAGCAAGACTGAAATACAATTGGTGCAAAGTCTCGGGGTGCCTCCAGAGAGGATTATCTATGCAAATCCTTGTAAAC
>CAUYRH010133393.1:0-26369 GCA_963574655.1 Perodicticus potto
CCCCTCCGGGCCCTGACTCAGCTGTAGCCCTCTCACCCCTGTCACAGACGTAACCCCCCTCCTGACCCTGACTCAGCTGTAGCCCTCTCACTCCTCTCACAGACGTAACCCCCTCCGGGCCCCGACTCAGCTGTAGCCCTCTCACCCCTCTCACAGACGTAACTCCCTCCGGGCCCTGACTCAGCTGTAGCCCTCTCACCCCTGTCACGGACGTAACTCCCTCCAGGCCCTGACTCAGCTGTAGCCCTCTCACCCCTCTCACGGAGGTAACCCCCCTCTGCCTTTCTTATTAATCAGTCCCTTCTGCACATCGACATAGAGTTTTAAACAATAAACCCACAATAGTGTAGGCTGTTGGCATCTACTCCTCCTCTTGTTTATATCAATATTCTTTCCTCATATGTCTAAAGTACATTTCTGAAATGACATTTAGGAAATGCTGGGGGGAAGTCGTTAATATATAAAATGTTTTAAAGACATTTGAGACACTGAATATTAAAGATATCTATTCCCTAAGGAGACGGAGGTGAAAGGGAGAAGACAAACTGGAAAAATATGTTCTAATTTTTAGAACAAAACAATAAAACTAAGGGTAAATCTAAAACAGTGTTTCATCGATAGTAGCAAAATGTACCAAAAACCAAGGGAGGGCATTGGAATCGGATTACTTGGCTACACAATTAAATACATACTACTAAGTTAACCTATATCTATTGAGTGCCTACTATTTGATTAAAGAGAGGAATTATCAGTAAAATTAAAAAAAAAATCAAGGAAAACAAGTGTCATTATGCTGTGCAGAGGAAGCACGCTCTGTGCAGTTCTGGTCATTTGGTTCCCTGACAAAGCGTATTGAATAGAACCCTCTGGTTGTCCCCATGACTCCTTATATTCCTTGAGGTGTCTGGTATTGTTCATGGATCCCCAACCAAGAGATGATGAACATTCAAATACCCAAAATCTAAATGGAAGGGAAACTTTAGAAATATTTCACCATTTTATTCCCCTCTTCCCTTCCAAGAAGTAATTCTGTGGTTCTTGAGAAGAAAGGATTTTCATTTACCACAGCTTGTGACAAACTAATTTAAAAACCAAGTAAGATAAACAGATTATCTTTTCTAAGAAATGACTGTGCTCCATTAAGGAAACTGCAGAGCTTATAAATCAGAATTCAGAAGTTTTGGCAAAGCGATGGAAGAAGTTGGGGTGAGGTGAAATCGGGCAGGGATCTTTCAGTCTCAGGACAAAAACACGCGCACCTGTGAGTGGGGGGCGGGGTCTCGGTGTGTGCCACACCTGTTGGGGGCAAGACATGATTGTAAGAGGGTCTTTACCTAACAAATGCAATCAGTGTAACCTGGTTTCTTGTACCCTCAATGAATCCTCAACAATAAATTAAAAAAAACAAAACAAAACAAAACACATGCACCTGCATTTTCAGGGGATTTTATATTTTTTGCAACTTTCTTAGCTGGTGAGAGTCTACAAAAAGAATATTAAAAAATAGTTTTGCTGCCTGCACAGTTTATGTATGTGTGTATGTATCTATAGATCCATACATAGAGAAATGTTATATATGTGTGTGTGCACACGTGTGTGAATATATATATTCTTCACGTTTCACGGCTCTGCTCTCAGTTTATAAATAGGTCGCAATGTCAAAGTATCAGACTTTTTACTCCATATTCTGTCCCTTCCAATTTTATCTTCACAGCAGCATCCCATAACAGAGTAATAATGGAATACAACTTTTCTTCTTCCAAAGTCTATTATTTTTCTATATCACTTCAAATGGCATGGCCAGAAAGAAGACTAGAGATAGATGTGACTTGTCAGGGGGATCTGCACTTCACCAGGAAATTTACATAATAAATTGATAAACACACAAGCAAACAAACAAACAAAAAATAAGCAAAAAATAAAAAGCCCAGCACAAACCCTTCATGAGTTGTGAGAGAGAGTCTGTGATGGCATTTTCTGCATTTTCCCACTTACTCCAGATACAAGAGTTGAGGAAAATTACTGATTTTTGCCAAGACACTTTATCTGTGCTCTTTCTTTGTAAGAGATGATTATGTAAATTTCTATTATGGGCACCAATAATAGCAATATATGAGCAAAACAGGGATATTTTGTGTCTGATACAAAACATATTATTTGTATCTGAAAAACAAGAACTGCTTTAACAGTTAACAGCAATTTCTTCTCCAGAATCTAGATGCTTTAAGTATCAGAAACAGTTGATCTTGTGATAGTATGAAAGGTACCGTGTTTTTTTTTTTTTTTTTTCTCCCAGACTGAAGTTTCTGTCTTGATCATGATATGTTCAATTCAGGGAAAAGCATTCCATTTATCACCAAATACTATTTGCTCTTAGGGAAAAAGACTTTTAAAAATATCGTTATTCATTTTGAACAATTCCCTTTCTGAAAGCTACTGGAAAGTCAAATAACCTTATCTTCAAAATCATCTTCACAGGGCTAGAAATTCTGGGGACAAATCTACCCCGGGGGGACCAGCACTGATGTCACACTCAGCCCTCTTCTGAATGCTGCATCAAATTAGGTCTCTCAGGGACTGGCAGATTTCAAAGGCCAATTTCTTGTCTTTTTTACCCATTTTTCATATATGAGGGAGTTTAATAAAGAGCATGGAGCAATGGTGTGTACCCCCCCAAACCTGGTAGGTCACATTATAAACTGCAGACCTTTCTTATATGCAATAGAGCTCTTTAAATACTTCCTGATAAAGTAAATGCATTAAAAAAAAAAAAACCCAGCAACTTAGAGACCACGTCGTTGCATTCTACTTCATTATTCTCAATGTCAAGGTTTAGTCTATATAGAGAAACTTCACTGATAGGTAAAGAAATAGTCCCTGTTCAGATTTTTTTGGTATTTATCACACTCATGTATGCCTTGCATAAACAAGTAGTTTTCCACCGTTATTTCAAGTTTATATCTCAAATTGTATTTCTTTCCCTTGAGACCGTTTCTTCTCCTGTCATGACTTGTCTTAGTGAATGACACCACCCACCCACCTACTCAGGGGAACCAGAAACAGTAGTTTTGCTAGCTGTTTCCATTTTGATCACACTACATGCTCAGCTGGTGAGCGAGTTCTGTCAATCACGCCTCCCTGACACAGCCATTGGTCCCCTTCACAGCATCCTCACCCTCCCTGACAGGAGACAGGTGGAGAGAAGGCTGGTATGGCAGAAAGGAGGCTCATCAGAAATGCCTTCCAGCTGACACCCGAGAGTTTGAACCGCATACCACAAAGATATGAGAGTTCCTGAAAGGTTTTAAACAAAGGTTGAAAAGTCAGTGTTGTGGCTGTGTGAAGGAGGGTGAAGAAGGCAGAAATTAAAGGCAAGGGCGTAAGTCCCATTTTTCTAACGGTTCTGTTCCTGAAGATGGAGAAGAACCAGAGAGGAGGCTGTGAAGGGGACCAAGGGCAGTGTCAGGGAGGCGTGAGGATTAAATTGATTTTAATTTTGTAAATGATTCCCCTTTCTTTGATAAGTATATCTTATTTACTTTAGGAATTCAAGGAAAATGTTTTGTAGCACTGTTCTTTTTAATATTAGCACATCTACACCCAGAGAGACTTCTACCTATAACAAAATTCTGTGATCCGGATTTAATCTAATATTTGTCTGACTTCTTCTACTGGATAAACAGGACTTATCAGTATCAAATTCGCAGAATCTTTGTTTTTCACGACTGTAAAGCTGACCTTTGAAATGTAATCTTGTGTTCTCAAGATTAGTATACAATAAATCACAATGTGAATTACAGTAAATACTTGCTCCATCTCTTCCTCCCTGCTCTCAAACACAAACACACAGAAGCAATTGTCCAGGAGCTCAAAGATCAGTGGAATGTTGGGGAGCTTTTATCTCTATTTCTGAAACATAATAAGACATTATTTCATGCTGATATTCACATTCCCACATCTTAGTAACAAAGACTTGGAATAGAACTAGATCTAATATGCTTTATGTAACAAGAGACCTCTGATAAAGTACGAGGTGTCTGAATTAAGTTTATATATCCAATAATCAACTATGTTTGATATATGTTTCATAAATTAGAGCTTAAATATATATATTCAAATGATTAAAAGTTAAATTTTTTGACATAAGTGTTTACATTTAACAAAGTGTTTAGGTTTTTAAATATTTTTATTCTAATTAAAAATGCAAAATGACATTAACATGGCCATATATATAGTGTGTGTGTGTATATATATATATGTATGTATATATATATATATATATATATATATATATATATATTTTTTTTTTTTTTTTAAGAGACAGAGTCTCTCACTTTGTGGCCTTGGGTAGAGTGCTGTAGCATCACAGCTCACAGCAACCTCCAACCTCCAGCTCTTGGGCTTAGGCGATTCTCTTGCCTCAGCCTCCCGAGTAGCTGGGCCTACAGGCGCCTGCCACAACGCTCGGCTATTTTTTGTTTTTTTTGTTGCAGTTTGACCAGGGCCGCATTTGAACCCACCACCCTTGGTATATGGGGCCAGCGCCCTACCCACTGAGCCACAGGCGCTGCCCCAACATGGCCTTCTATTTTATAGCATGGATTTAATTTAAGGATTTTCTAGTTCATATATTTTTTAATATCTTAGACATTTTTAAAAAGCATATTTTTGTGATGCTTTCAAATAATACTTAAATATTTACTAATGGTGCTTTTTGCTTTTTCTATGTCTCATGGTTTTTTCAAGTTTTTAAAAATATTTTGAAAAGATTTATGAGACTTATAACATAAGTCATATACCAGAATGGCTAAAATAATATCCAATGCATTTTTAAATCAGTTTTGAGTTATTTCAGTAAGATATTAGCAAGGATCAATACATTATTCAAAGGCAATAGGGACTCTTTCTTCAGTTTTCTAAATAGCTGAGCCATAAGCTTAGAAAGCATTTTAATAACAAACGGCAGAAGTAAACACATTCCATAAACAAAATTAGGTTACAGTTGTGTGGGAGAAGAGCACCAAAACCCCACCAAGTAACTATGATTTCTGAAATGAACATTAAAATTCAACATACATTGCTTCACATAATGTTGAAGCTTTATCTGCAAAATGAGGAAGTTGGAGAGATTTTTGCAGCAATTTAAAATATGGAAATAGCTCTCTTCTGGCTGATTTACGACGTGTGTAGGGTAGTGAATGAAAGAACTTGAGTTTAGCCTGGGAATACTTTTTCCACCAAATAACATTCCAGGTTTAATCCTGCAGTGTGGTTTCGTTTCTCGTCTTCCCCTTCTCCCACGCCAAAACTACCCTGCAAAGAGTCCCAGAGCAAACAGGAAAGTTGGCCTACAGGCAGAGCTGCAGACTGACCATCCAACCCAATTACCGACTCTGGGCAAAGCCAAGCCTTCCGCACCTCGGGAGGCAGCTATTTATAATACACACGGTAAAATACTGAGCAAACGTCAGAGGTTCCCAGAGTTAAAACACAGTCAGACGGGACACGACTTTAGGTCCAGGCCGAGCAATATGCGTATTTCATTTTTTCTGATCTGTAAAAATGAAGTAAAATCAGACTTCATAGTAATTAAATGGGAGAAATAGAAAACACAGCACGTGTATACTATAGTCTCAGAAAACATCAGGTGTGAATAGAACTATTTGAAATTGTGGCTTTCATTTTTACCTTTCTTAAAAATAGAAAACTTTTTCATGGTTACTCATAATCCTACAAGAAGGGCCGTCCATGTCATTTCTCATCCCTTTAAGCAGTATTCTGTCCAGGCCATGTTTAGGATGGCCTGTGTGCTAGACTAGTGGTTTTAAAGTTGTTCAGTTAATCTGTTTTGAGCTCTTTCGGCAAGATATCATTAATAGCAAGGAGCAATACATTATTCAAAGGCAACAGGGATTCTTCCGAACATAGAATTGGATGGTGAATCCTAATAGATACAGATACAGAAGGTCACAGAACAGTTCTGTTGAAGTAGGGGAATGTGTGTCTGGGTCAGGGGCACTGTAGGCCAGTGAGCCTTGGTATTGTTGATAAAGTGAAGAATACTGGACAGGAGCAATGCCGGTTCATCTGGGGTCCACAGACACCAGAGAGGTGTGGTTCTCAGCTCTATTTTAAGAAGATTAAGAGAACAAATTCATAACTTTCAACAGATCATCTGGATGAGTAACAAATAACAGGATAGTTCTAACTATCCCCGTGCTTATGTTTTGTTTGGGTTCACCCTCATGTGGGCTGCTGGTGCTCATCTACATTGATCGTGCCCTCCAGATAATGTCTCATCAAGTATTGCCACATACCCGAATTCCAAAGACAATAATCATCCAATGTCCATTACATTCATGTTAAATTATTTTCACCAGTTATAAAAATGAAACTTCTCTTTCTAAGGGATAATGACTACTTGAAAAATGTATTTTTTAATTGAATGGCTTTTGTTTCTGGAGTTATTTAATAAACTGAGATTTGGATGTGATATTATAACAACTGCAGTGTGATAGGATAATATACAAATGTAATTATCTTTGGCTGGAGAGAAAAGAATGAAGGAAGAATTAATCTGTGTCAAATGAATGCGACACCTTATAGGGCCCACGACAGGCACACAGGAATGCGAATAAGCAGTGATTACAATGCAGGCAAGTGGCCGGATGGGCGGGAAAGGGCCCCAGCAGCCCAGGGAGGGAGGCTCCTGGCGGCCACGGGCTGTTCGCACAGGAGCAGGCATCACTTGGCTCTGGAAGTCTCTCCACTGGATCTGAATCCAACACTGACTCTCCATTAACATTTTCCTGCCTCATTTCCTCTGGGCCCTGCCCTCCCGTTAATCTTTTTAATGGTCCCTCTATGAACGGTGCCTTGCCTCCTGGGTCACTTCTAGACATTTTAACAGGGATCACCTGCAGGCAACATTTTAAGCCCAAAGGAATGAACTAGAGGGAATGTAATATGTCTTTGCAAGCTGCTGGGAAAGGGAGGAAATGCTCCTTAGATCACATCCCTGGATGGTCGTCTGTCTTATGTAATCAGAGAAGAACTCGCCGCCTTCCCTGAGCACGTGACTCACAGATTTCACCCCCTGCACCTTTCCCCCGCACACGTCGGGCGGGGGGGGGTTTGCCTCTCCTGTGAAAACATTCTCACTTTCCTTAGGCTTTATTGATGAAGTGTATATTTATATTCCAAACCTTAATCAGTTTTAGTCAATTATAGGGCACAGACAAAACTTTACTACGATCAATTCTGTGGCTCACAAAGCAAAATAGAATCTTTTCTTAGTTGTAAAATGCCATCAGTTGCCAGGCCCACATGGATTTAATCCCAGCGTTTTAGGCAAAATGAAAGGCATATATTAAATGTACATAATCATTTTTGACATAGAGCTCAATTTAACCCTGATTTCCGAAAAATTAACTAGGAAGAAACTTGGCATCTGAGAGTACAGAAACTGAGGTAAGGCACTAAGACAAGGTTCATTTCCTCATGCTCTGAAGCCAGTGGGAAGGAAACAGGCCACAGGCAGGGGTTGTCCGATTATTCTACACAAAACCAAGGGCTTTGTGAAACTTCCTAACTCTGACCACCTACCACCTGCTCTCAGTCCAGTCTGATGATGTATCTCTACTGCTCATAGATTCTCACTTAGAGCAAAACCATTGATGTGCTGAGGCTGGGTCAGGCCATTTTAAGAGAGCTGACCACCTCTGAAAATTTTGCAAGGTAATTAAGCATAGCCATTCTTAAAAATAAATATAAACCTATAATTACATAAGTTATATTTAAAGCCAAGGTAATCAATCCTCAAAACTCATCAATGTCTAATGATTTTATTGTACTTTACTATTATCTTTGCTCTTGCAGCTGTTTGTTGATAATATCTGCACGCTAGAAATACTACGCAAGGGCATCCTGCTGCACCACTCTTCTCAGCTCCCATTCAGCATGTCAGGCTCGGACTTAGCCGAGGGGAGACCAGTGCCATTGTAGCAACTGAGAAATGCTACAGACCAAAGCCAAATCGCTTCCCCTTTCATTCACCAGCACACCACTGAGTAAACCGCAGGCCTACAGAGCCCTCCACGATCAGCCCCCTTGTCCCCTCGCCACCTCTCAGACCTCATTTTCTACCATTCCCCCTTCCTTCTCTCTCTACCCAAGCCACACCAGCCTCCTTGCAAGGGCTGACTCATTGCACAACTCCAGGGGCCACACTAGTTGCACTGTTTTCTGTGGGGTTGGTGCTTCTCTCTCCTACCCTCTTTGCCAAGCTGTCTAATTCAGGGAGACAACTGCCTCTTGTGTCTGGAAGGGCCCGAGCACAGCCCTGCTTCAGAGTTTTGCACCTGCAGCTCCTTTGCCTCTAATGCTCTTTGTATGGTTACCCCCTACCTTGGTCCTTCGCCTTCTTCAGGTGTCTCCTGAGATGTCTCCATCCCTGTCCAAGCCACTTAAAAGAGCAAACTTCCCCTGACCCATCTTTTGGCCCTCTTGGGCTCCCTTGTATGCTTTATTTTTCTTCATAGCACTTGTCACCAACTCACATATCAAATCTTCTACTTTTTGTTTCATTGCTGTCTATGTTTCCCACCAGAATATAAGCTATAGCAGACTCAGGCTTTTGTTTTGTTCCTTACATACCCACAATCTGGAATACGCCTAGAATGCAGTGTGTTCAATAGTATTATTGGATAAATGAGTGGATGTATGAGGATTTAATAAGGCTTCTGATTTTATACATATATACAGACATATTTGTGCATATTTTAAATATATACAGGGTGGCCACCTATTTTAAGTTGCACACAAACTTTATGGCCACCCTGTGTACATGTACACACACACACACACATACAAATATATATAGATGGACTAAGAATTTGAATATCTAGATTTGGGTTTCGACTGTAATGCTAATGGACATTTATTACTGGATCTTCAGTCGAGAGGCCTGATTATGCCCAGGGACACTCTCTACAGCAGAAGTGAAGCAGTGGGAAGTGTTTCTTTGGCATATAATAGGTTTCTCTTTCTGCTAGAACAACACATAGGAGCCTGAATGTAATGAACTCCCTGCCTTAGAGACAGGGAATTTGCTCATCCCTGGAAGGAAATCAAGGCAGAAACTTAAAGTAGTTCAAGAAAGGGGCCTGTAGCTAAAAGAGGAAGAATAAATTTCACCAAGAAATGAAAACTTTGGTTAAAAGAGAAAATGTGAGTCCTGAACAGGGACACACGAACTGGAAATCAAGAAAAAATAAAAATGAAGGACCAATAGAAAAAAAGAATCATTTTGCCATATGCCCAGGTGAAATGATTTTGGGGAAATGGTAGGAGTGACGATCTGCGGACATCTAATACTCCCCTGGGCAGTCCTCACTCTCCTGATTCCCTCCCTAGTTAATAACAGTAATGCTCCCACAGTCGGCGAGTTTGCCTTAAAATCTTCCTAACGTATGGATTACAGAAATCATTTCAGACCTGCCCAAGCAGAGACATAAGTATCTCAAATACAGGGTGGACATAAGGTTTTGCACATGAACCTTATGTCCACCCTGTATTTCAATCTTCACTTCAAAAAAGTCACAAAGTTTTCAGCTTTCCCGCATTACAAAGCTTGTCCTTGGGAAATGAATTTCCCAAGTTTGCTCCCATGGCTTCCCCAGTAACCTCCAGATCTATATCAGGTATCATCTTCACCTGTGAAAAACCTGATGCATTTTCTGTTATTTCCTTGCCCACTGAGTAACAGTACAAGGCGAATCTGGCCCCGAAAGGGACGTCCTGAAGGCAGAGCTTCCAGGTGGCCGTGCCGCTGCCATTTGAGTGTTCCTCCTTCTTCACTGTCCGCTTCCCCCTCCTCTTATCGGAAGGGCCTAACGCTAAGCCTGGCAGAGTCAGTGCTTTGCAAGTATGTTCTGAGTGGATGAACAAATGACTAACAGAAACTGGATGACTTTGCCTCGGCCACCTCTGCTTTCTTCCCCGGTGAGTCTTTATGAACATGTTTGATTTAGGTAATTATGCTGCACGTTCTAAATTGTAAATGGTGATGCCGATGCTACAACCCAAGTTCCAGGTGACACGTTTTCCTCCAGGAATAATAATAGAAGTAGGTGACAACGTCCACCCTTGATACTGTTCACCTGCTCAAACAATTTCCTAGGGTTTCCATCTCCATGTTATCGAATTATCACCTTGGAAATTATAAGTAAGCCCTGTGTTTCTCTGATCAAGCCCCATGCGGTGCCCCCTGCTGAGAGCAGAGTTGAGGGGGTGGAGTGCATAATGAGCCATTCTCCTGCAGCCTTTCCCCATCTATTAGGCAGAATGCTTGTATAGGTGTGTTGGATACCATGGAAGGAACAACGACTGTTAGGAATTAATAAGATATGAATGTAGCTGTTCCTGAGTGCACTACAAGGGTAAGTGAAATATTCCGATGCAACAGTAGTCTCCTGGGCCTCTGAAGCTAGTACTTTATTTGAAAAAATAAAAAAAAGGCACCAAACCCTATTATGTTTCATTTTCATTAAAATAATAATAACAAAAAGAGATCAATTCATTATGCCAGTGCCTTGAAGGCTGACAACACAGTTGATGTTACCAGGCTCATTCAAACTGGGAAGCAGTATTTTAGAACAACTGCTATTTGAAAACCATCAGTCCCTTTAATTACTGTGATCTCCACTCACACATCCTAGAAGGCAGTGACAGAAACATCATCAGGGAAAGTGCAAACAGAAAGGACCAGGGGTCCATTCTCCACCGTAGAATGCAAACATAAGAGCTATTGCAGATAATTGTTCATTCAAGGTACCCTTGCTTAAATGCTTCAAATGAAAGATACCATTTAGGAAATGATCGACTACTCTTAGGAGACAGGATGATGGGAGGGGAAAGAAACCACGGGCTTTGGATGCGGCCACACTTGGGTCATATTTCTGAACTGTAAAAGCCTGCCTAGCTCCTTGTGCAGGTAGTTTCTAGAGAAAGTGTGCTCAGTGGCTCATACGGAAATGTTAGCATGAGGATCCCTTGTCCCTCCTAACCCTCTGTGCACTTTTACATGTTACCCGTAGGACCTGTTTAATTTTCTCTGGTTCTTAAGCTTCGTGAGTTTGGAACCTGTATCTGTCCCACTCATCACTGTATCCCCAATATCTAGCACCACTCCTGGCACATACGAGGCATTTTACCAACAGGCACTGATGTAAGGAACAGGGGTGTTTACAGATTACCTGACTTTAGGCATGTAAAGTCCCCAGCATTTAATGCTATTAACTATTTAATTAGCTTTTTGTCTTCTTTCCCTAGCAAACGTGATTTATTAAAATGCCCAATTCATAACTGTTCCTAACCATTTAGTGCTAATAAATACTTATTATTAATAATTGCCCTATATTTTTATATCAATCTCAGAAAATTAGAGGTTTCTAAACCTTGAGTTCTTACAACCTTTTATGAAACATGCCAAGGGTTAAATATAGGCCTCTCATTTAGAAATCTTGATACATACCATTAAATAATTTAGAGGGTAAAAAGAATCACCTTAGGATTTCTACAAATATCAAGCATTTTTAGTGAACTGAAAAAATATTTTTATTTATTAAAATGTGATTTATAAACAGGACCACACATATTGTATAAAGTTGACATATCTATTTCTTACTCTTTAATAAAGTGAAAATTGTATGAATATTCTATATCATGCATTCTCATAGAAACATTTGTAGGTTAGTGTTGGGAACTTAGGAATTCCAGTTACTAGGCCAATAATGTCTACACAGGCATCTATGAGCCACCAGTGCACATGTCAAAGTGATATCTTCAAATCTCTTCTACCTGGATTACAGATTACCAAATTCTCTCTGTGCCTAGTTGGTTTGGGGCCTGAGAAAGAGTCAATGAGTCAGTTCTTCCTTACTACAGAGGATGAAAGATTGGCTCAGAGGCAGAGAAATGAGGTTGAATGAAAGAGAAGGCAGCTCCCTTGTTTGAAGAGGCTATTTCCCTTTGCTTAAGAAATTCAGCTGGGACCATCTCCCTTGTAACTGTTGAACCCACATAATACTAAAGCTTTGACCCCCTTGCCTCTGACATAAACCTCATTACCAATGCATTTCAAATCTTTACGAAACCTTCAGGTGCAAAAAGGAGATGGCTACATGGTCCCCTGGAGGCCGTTTGCAGCACATGACTCTATTAAAATGTACAGCCCTATCTACCTAAGTACTTGGAGAGGATGAAGTACATCCTTCAAAGTGATGATTCATGCTATAAACCTATGGTCTGGTTTCCTTAGAGAGCACTTGTCCACTTTCTATTTTCTCAGTTGAAATCAGATAAAATATTCCCAACACTGCCTTGAGTTTAAACTAGTTGGCTCTCAGCACACATTTAACTGTCTACTTATCTGAGACAGTAGAATTTACAAGTTGAGGAGCAGACACAAACTGATTCTTATGGCCCTTGGCCATGAATTAGCTTTGTGCCTCTCAGTTAGTCATCTAACCTTTAGAAGTCTCATTTTCTGAATCTGTAAAATAGGGAAATAATAGTATTACCATTTAGTATTGTTATGAGAATTGAGACCATAGGGGGAAATAATCTAGCTCGGCACTTGAAAAGACGTCAATCATTGTCATCATTATTGTTGTTGTTAGTAATCTCCACTGATTATTTCGGTGCTTGGTTTATCTTTTTCAACTTGGTGGACTACAATTTGACTACTGATAGGGTTATGGAGCTTCAATGGTACTGTTTCTGGTTAGTCCTTGCATGCCAGAGCTTAACTTAGTCTACATATATACCTGAGGGAGGAATTCACTCCTAACCCCACCCACTGTCCTACACTATCTTATAAGAAAACGTTCTATTTCCTTTAGACAGAACCAAACTTCTCAGCCTAATAGCTACTGTCTAGCGATTTGGATTCAGCCTGTCTTTCCCCTTTTTGGTTGCCACCCTTAACCCCGCAGAAGACGCTTTCTGTCTCCTGAAGACACAGTCACCCCTTGCTGAGGATGACCATTCCTTCTGCAAGTCTGTCCCAAGTTGATTTGCTCTTCGAGGCTTAGGCCACAAGCTCCTTCCTCAATGACATCTTTCCAGATCTCTTCATGAAATCATTTTCCACAGACATGAATCCTGACATTTTTCAATAAAAAGAGTGCAGACTTAGATTTAATCCTAGAACCAAACTTTAGCTATATGCCTCTTGGACAGTCACTTTACCACTCTTAAACTCAGCCTTTTCACTTGGAAAGTAGGAATAATAATGCCAGCTTGAAGTTTTTCTATAAGCTAAAGTAAAAACCAGAGTTCTGTGAATGGGTGATAGTCTAAATGTCTCATCAACATGAAGCCCCTTTCCAGTTGACTGGATTTGAACATTTTCCATGAGATCTTATGACTCCATTACTTACCTCTTTTATGCCTTAGCTAAAGCATTAGTTTATTCAAGTTACCATAAGCAAGGCTATTGATATTAGAAGCTTATAATCCTTGAAATTGTGAAATTTCACAACACTGCACACTCCCTGTACAAGGAAATACATCAAATTCATTCAAGGGAGTGAGGGGGGATGGGTAATGGGAGTATGAGGTAAAAAGAGCAAAATAAGACAACTCCCATAGGAATGGGTAATAATAATGAAATATAAACTGAGGGTATGATTAATTCAAGTTTTTTGTTTTTGCTCCTGAGGGTTCATTTAAATATAAAAACTTAAGACTCAGCAGCTCACAAATATGAATTATAGAGTTCCCATTTGTGATTTTTACACATAGAATATAGATAATGGATAACATTTTATGGCAGATACTTCAGTCACATGCAATTTATAAAAATCTTAGGGTAAACCTAGATAAGTGACCTGCCCCTCTGGAATGGTGTTCTTTGAACTTTCTTTGAGATTTCCAAATGTATTCCAAGCCTGAGCAAATATTCTTAATGAAGTTATGTGAAAAGAGTACTTTGCCTTCAAAAAGCACTTCATGACAGGCTCAAAGAGAGAATTAAGAATCTAATCAAATCTTGTGTGAGTAGGAGTAACCAATTAATATGCCCAACTCCAATCACTACAACCAGAATGAGCCAGCAGAGCGTTAAAGTCAATTTTTGCCTGTGCTATCATCAATGAAAATTAGGTAGCAGGAGCTTAATTGGAAAAAAAATGTCCATTTTCTCAGTGATCTCCATCTATAGACCAAAAAAATGGCACTTTTAATAAGAAGACTGTCAGCTCCAAAAGGTATCATCCATGATGCCACAGAGCTACACAAAAGATGTGCCTGACACCGAAGACAGCCCCGATGCTTAACAGAAAAATAATACCATGAAAACACACAACAAAGAAGAGAAAAGTAAGTTTGGAAGCAAATTCTGCAAGAAAAGAATATGCAATTTTCTTGGTTGTCCCTGTCTTTTAGGTATTAAGATGAAGCCATAGTAGAAGAACTTGGACCTGACGTATGTAACATAAGTGCTGAGGAGTTCAAAGTGGGTAAATCTGGTAGCTGTTACTTGATCATCCATTTGCCATCTGGCCGAAGAGCTAGTGTACGAATTCCAAAGATCAACTTCACTACCACATCCTAGGGGAGGCTGCCAATGAGTCATGTCACCCTCACACGTTAAGAGGAAGGCTGTGGATTAAGAATCTGAAAAAACTTTACTTTAGCAAAGGAAATGACTGTATATTTTGTGAATTGGTAGCACTATAGGCATATACTTGAATTTCAAATACGTTTTGAATAAACACTGATTAAATTACTTTAGGGTTACTTACCAGAGTTCTTTTAATGACCGTCACTTAAAAAAAATGAAAGTAACAAACTTCATAATTAACATTTTAGTTCTTTCTGAAAGGTACAGAAATGTCTAGTGAATAAGATATTTATCTTTTAATGATAAGGTTTTCAAGATCTTTAATGAAAAATTATTTTCTTTACAATGATTATTCTTCTTAGGAAGAGTAACAAAAACCAGTGGTTCAAGTGTATTGATTAAATAATGGCTATTTATTAATTCAGCACCTCTTATGTGAGGCTTGACTTTATAGGAAAATATGAGTATGAGTGAGAGAGAGTCTCTGGCTTACAAAAGCTGAGTGCATGGCTGAGTATCCCTCAGAACTAAGTGAAAATGGTTATCTTTATTTTTCAAAGGGAATTCAAACTGAAAACTTATTATGTCCAGGACTGCACCAGCTTTTGGGAATAGACAGGTGAAAAAAAATCAAGAAGTTTACAATCGAGAGACTATCAAGTAAATATCATGTAAATAAACCAACATAATTGATCCTCAGAGGTGCTATAATGGCTCTATATTGTAAAGTACAAAGTATATAGGAAAAAGAAAGAAACAATAGTATTTCCCATGGAAAATCAGAAAATGACTCACAGAAGGAATGACATATTAGGTGAGTCTTGCAAGATAAAATATCCATGAGTAAATAGAATTTTGGGCAATATAATTAAATTTACATTTTTGAAAGAGTGGAACATATATGAAGCTAAAAGAGACAGACAGGAAAAGATATTTGCAAAGGATTAGCATCGTATTATATAAAGAATACCCACAAGGCAAATAAGAAAAGAAAATATGATAGGAAAAATGAGCAAAGTATATGAACTCGACATTCAGAAAATAGAGACTTTGAATTGCTATTAAACATATGAAAAGATGCTCATTCTTATTAGTAATTAGGAAAATGCCATCTAGAGAGATGTTTCTAGTGAAATGCTTAGAATTCCAATAATTACAAAAATTGGGAAAGGAAAACTCTTAGAAAGAGCTGAGGGAAATTTATATTTGTACAACTACTTCAAAGAGTGAGTTAGCAATGCCAATAGCATTGATAATGCCATAGTCTGTGAGCCAGTAATTCCATAGTAAAAATAAAACAAACAAAAAATCCTTACACAATTTCACAAAGAGAAATATAATGTAGGGTAATATGTAGCTGAACTCTCAGATGCATATTTCCATTTGGTTTTTCTGCTAGCATTTTTCAGTTTTACAAATCTAAATCTTTTGTAACGTCAAACTACTGCTAAGTTGATTTATCTTTTAATTTAACTGATTCTATTCATGATTTAAACAGCACCCAAACTGCAAGCCTCTTTGTCATCTTTGAGTCCGGCCCCCTTTCTGCCTTACCAAATCTTTCATCATTCACCAAATACAGAAACATACAGATCCCAAACCCCCTTGTCTGTCACTTCTTTCCCATTCTACGGCCATAGATCACTCCTTTGTTAGTTTGTCTAGGTAGATTTCACGCCTTTCTACTGCTGTTCAACTTGTCTGAAGATTCCCGCCTCCATTTTTTTCTACCTCACACAGTCCTCCACCTGCTGCTCCACTCAATGTAACTAATCAATCCACCCCAAACATCTGAATAATTCTCTAGACTCCCCCCTAGCTGCACTCAAGATCACAGGCAAAGAACAACCAAATTGCAGCGCCTACAAGACCTCTGTGAATGTCCTTCTGGAGGTGATCTTTGCCTTTTACTCTGGTTTTCTCTCAGATGGGGCTGAAGAGACATTTGTTTTTGTCTGTGACCTGCAAGATAATTTACTTTGGAAAGGTTTGCAAATCATTATATTACAAGTGAAGCTTTAAAGAGATCCCAGTACGCCCATCAAATGTATGATTACTGTTAACAATGATACCAAGTTCTGTTGATGGGGCCACAGTGACCGAAACACTTTAGTTTCAATGAGGGAAGATTTCTGGAGTGTGACAATCAATACTCATCATGAAAGAGATCTGGAGAGCCTTATAATTGTTACAAATTCAATTATTTTAGCAAAAGTAAGCATAATCTGTGTAAATACACCAAGCTGACTCTTGGCTTTAAAACACTTCTATTGAGTTGTGACTAAGTTTTACCCATAACACGCAAGAGTTATGATTTGTAGACACAGTACTGACCACATTGGAAAGGACTCCTATAACTGAATTGCAAAACCCATTTCCAGAAATAGTAGACTTTTGCTTACTAAATTAGATGAATACAGAAAAATGACATTTTTCTTCTTGTTAATGTCTAAGTGGTGCGATGCTGTCATGCTAGATTTTACTATTAATCAAATGTTTACTGTCCTTGAACTAAATTTTCAACTAAATTCTTGAAACATATTTCAGAATTTAAACCTGATGTCTGTCTCAGGATGTTAATTATATAGTGAGGACCACTGTGAATTGATTTAAAACCATACATCAGCTTATTATCAGCCATAATGGTGATAGCAACAAGTGGCAAGTTATCAAGCATCTAATGATATTATAGTTATTGTTGGGGGTTGTTACATCCTTATAGAACAAGTGACTTCATGGTGCCCATTCTCTGGGTGCCTGTTCACAACAGGCACCATGGTGAGCACTTTGTACACATTGTCTCTGGAGGGTCATTGCAAAGATCCGCAAGACCATGCAAGGGGAAAACAGAACTTCATGTAATTAAGCAATTTCTCTGAAGGGGTCTAAAGCTTGTATATTTGGCATTTAGAAGAGAAGTGTTATATCGTTTAAAGGAAGGGAAAAGACAGCAAAGTTGGTCTTGTCTGAAAAAGAAAACTCATGAAAGATTAGCCAGTTCTGTTGGTTGGAAATAACAGGTGCTAAGTTGGTTGGGGAGAATATTGCCTACCAGGGGGGCCTCCTAATTTTTTGATAAGAATAGGTAGAAAGATAGACACTTTTTAAGTGACTAAAAACCTAATATACTTTATAGTTTTCCATGACTCATCCCCCAAATAGCCATAGAAGTTAGAACTCATTAGTTCCATCTTGAAGTCATGAAAAAAAAGGTTTAGCTGAGGTCACTTACCTAACTAGAGCCCAAATATAAATTCTGGACTAGATCTGTATTTGAACCCAAAAAGAATAGATTGTAGACATATTAAGGATTGTGAATATTAGGAAAATGATCAAATAGGCCAGCAAATTTGGAAGTAACTCAGAATATTTTCTTTTCAAGTTGCCCTGAAGGCACGGACAGTTTCTAATTCCATTTACAAAATTTGGAGACTCTGGAGACAAGAGTGTTGGACAGAACATCCTTCTCCCCTGCCTGCTTTGCCGTGGAGGCTGGCCCTCAGGGAAACAATTTTGTTCTCCTCATCACTTAAACTGGTTCTCTGGGTCACGTTCGCCCTCTCCTAGATTTCCCAACCCTCATTCCCCTACTTATCAGCTCTCTGTCAATGCAGGAGAGAACATTCCTGCCCCAGCCCCCCAAACATGGGCCACGCTTCCCAACTTTGTCCTCCTGGACTCTCTTGAGGCCCTAGATCTCACAACAGGTGCACTGCCAATTCTTCACCCTCAAAACACATGAATGTCTGTGTTTGCGTTCCTTCCTTTGGTTTACTAAGCACTTCTAGAGGAACTACTTTAAATGCGATGTGTGAACCCACTGCTTTTGCTTTCCAATGTCAGCTGAGTTTTCAACCCTGTTCTGTACTCTTTTCAGTCATCCCGACCCTCTTCCTTACTCATCTCCCTTGAAGATGGGTGTGAATTTGTTTTCCAGTCCCCGGGCTTCCCTCTTTTAATCTCAGCCATTTACACTTTTCTTCTTTTGTGAATTTCTTCAGCATCTCATTCCTGTATCTTAAAATTCCATTTACCTGTTGCCCCCTTCTTCACCCTCACCTTCAAAACAACACTGCCCCTAACTCCTTTTTGTATTCTTAACCTTAACTGTCCTTACTGTTATAAGGAAAGAATGTACATTCCTGTTCTTTTTTCACATTTTAAAAAACTCTCTCTCTTCCTTTCTTTCAGTCCCCATCTCTCGCTCTCTCTCATGATGGCGTGATTATGGCTCACTGCAGCCTGGAACTCCTGGGCTCACTCAATCCTCTTGTCTCAACCTCCAAGTAGCTGGGTCTATAGCAGCTCCTTCTTAGTATATAAATAGGATCAATTTCCCTTGATTCTTAGAAACAAAATAATCATCGCTCCCCTTCTACCTTCCTTTCCAACTTTTCAAAAATGGTCATATCTGGGAAACTTTGTCTACTATTTACTTTCCCCTACCTTATCCCCTCACAACTTAAAGAAACTTTTTAAAAAAGTTAGTACTAACTAAATTACCAAATGAAGTGACCTTTTCTCATATTTTCAGGGCATCCACCACCACCGGTCCTCACCTGCTGGATATCACGTATACTCACCTAGTTGTGAAAATCAGTAATGTCTCTAGACTTTACCAAATGTCCACTGGGGGTGGTGGTGCAAAACTGCTCTGGTAAAGAACCGTTGTCTTCTAAATGGTCTCTCTTAGCTTCCTTCCACCCATAGCACTAACCTGCTTTGCTTTCTACTTAACTGATGTGCCTTCAAAGTCTAATTAATTGTCTTCTCTTCTTCCAACTGCCCCCAAACTTCTGTGGGCCCAAAGCTCTTTTTTCTCACGTCCAATGTCCTCACTTCAAATCTGCTCTTCCCTTTTCTTCCACCCACTCGAAGATCTTCAAGTTGTACCTTTATTCTGATAAAGCAAAAATGTACATTCTCCCCTGAGGTCTACCCTTCATTCCCCATCTGCCTGCAAAACCGATGGAAATATCCGTGCATCAAGGACCTGCTATGTGGACAGCATTGTGCAAGCGCTGGGGAAGTGTAATATGAAATGAACATCAATGGTACTTTCAAGAAATTAAAAATCCTGTGGGAGAGACACAACCTATTAAGTCGCATAAGATTATACAGCTAGTTTGTGACAGAGCTAAGAATCAGACTCAAGTTCTCTCCCACTTTAATATACTATTTGCATTTAAAAAGGAAAGTAGAATCATACTTTGTGTCACCTGCATTAATATAGTATATGGTTGGTATATCATTTTACCATTCTAAATTTTTATCTTTTATCCCCTAAATAGACAACAAAGCAGGTATAAATATCATAAGAGAAAATTTGTAAGGCTACTTCTTATGATGTATGTTTATGTTTTACGGAGGATGTGTAATGCACGCATGCCTCACTTAATAAGGCTTAGTTTCTGGTAGGTTCAGAATGAAATTTTATAAAAGTTAGGTCAGAAGACAGGCCCATATTGGTGATAAGCCACACAAAGACTTGGGAAGGATACTGTTGCATTGGAAGAAGTAGGTTCAGGGAGAGACCTAAAGCAGGGATCTGGGGGCACGTGAATTACAGTGCGAGGCACCCAGGGAGGACTGTGAGTGTGTGGGTCAGGCTGGTCCAAAACTGGGTTAATTCACTCGCTCGACACTTTGTCAGCAACATGCGTTCTTCCTCCCTAAACAGCTTTCCGAGAGTTCTGGCTGCCCACCTAGACCATTTATGACGATTAATAACCTAAAATGGCTTAACTTGACTAAAAAAAGAGGAGGAAGAGGGGAAACACCACGATAAATGTTTACTCCCTATTGCCAGTTCACACAGGGTGCATTGTATGGACACACTGGTAGAATTATAAAACCGTTATATAATAGTGTAATAGCATACTTATTATGTACATGTGTAATTTGTATATATATTTGGAGTAGTTTTTTACAAGTATATTTTAAATGTTCTTTACAAAAGCCATTTGATAATTGTCCATTCCATTAAGTTTCATTTCTTAAAACTGTTTTTTTCTTTTTTTTTTGGACGGGGCTCAGTTTGAACCCACCACTTCCAGCATATGGGAACAGTGCCCTACTCCTTTGAGCCATAGGTGCTGCCCATAAAATCATTTTTTTCTATTAGAAAGTGAAGAATAAACAATCCACAAATTTACACATGATATAGTTAAACAGCAATATCTGAGTTTTCCATAAACTTCTTATTTTACATTCAGGGTATGAGCAAACGCTTCATGATAACGAATACTGGCTTGTTCTTTTTGTTCCCAAGTGTGTCACTACTGGTTACTAAGATGCATTTAATCAACCAACATTTACATTTCAGAGATAGCTAACAGAGAAGAGTCCAGCAGCCGCCTTTTATTTTTGCTTTTTGCTCACAGAGACATTCATCATCCGTCCAAAATTGAGGAAGCAATCTTTTCCTGCATTATCCAAAACACAGTTGCTATTGGTGGACACAATTATCTATTCCTGTAAGACCTTTCCTACAAAGAGAATATTTAAAGCATTTCTGAGCTAGTTCCACTTTTATTATTTGTTTAATACATTAGACTTCTATTTGTGTCAAAATAAAGTGCTGAACCACTCTGTTACCGAGATGAAATCACATACAACGCAGATACTTGACTTCACACGACCTAAAGATGGGGCTTAAGGCGAGCGGGGTCCATGACGTTAGATCAAGTGGTGATTTTCACAGAAGCTTCATTTTTCAGGCAAGAGTGACTGAGAGGTGGCTGGTGATAAGCTGGAATGTTTTAGAACTTTGAACAGTGCCTGCCACTTACCTTGCTGTTGGTGTTGAGCTGCATCTCACCTGAGCTTATTGGGTTTCCCCCAGGGATGGGACAACATCTGCTGCCCTTGAACTGAGAACAAATAATGTACAGGATGAAAGGGAAGGCTGGTCAGTAAGCCCGAGGGGAAGCTATAGAACAGTGTGAGCAGAGAGAAAGGGAAAAGAAAAGGCAGAGAAGGACAGAGAGAAGGGAGAACAAGACACTGGGCCAGGAATCAGAGGCTGTAGGTTTGGTCCCATTACCTTCATAACCAGGTGCTCTAACACAGTGTCTAGGGATTAGCAGGTGAGTAGTAAGTGGGAGAAATTCACCTGAAATTCTTCAACTTTTCCCCTCCAATATTCCTTGGTGTGTCTCTTTTACGCTTTCATACTGGTATGGTGAGAATCAACGTGAAAGCTCTTTGTAGAAATCCTTTGAGGACTAAAAATGGCTCACGTATTTCTGTAAGCAATTATTACCATTAGCTTCACTGCTATATACAATGAATGAATAAGTAAGGGCAACAAGGGAAGTTATCCAATAACTCGTCCAGGCTATTTTCTGTCACCTACTAATTAAGGGACAGATGCCATCACTGATTTTAACCCGGCCTTGCATGTGACCAGTTGGAACACCCCACGTGACTCATTTAAGTTCAGATCCCTAGAAGGGACTAGACTAAAAATGACCACCCAAACACTAATTTCCAAAGGTGGAGCCAGAGGAAGCTCCGTGTGTTCTGGGACAGGAACACGTGGGCCGAGGCTATTGACAAGTCAATCTTTGTTGATGCCACCCCAAATCTAGCGTAAGAAAACCCAACATCTCCAGTCCTCTGCTGTATTTTCCTGAACAGTATAGATAGAATAAAATAGTATTTTCGCCCATTTATGATCTGAAATTCCTAAGTGTAGGAAGATATCAACACCAACAGCTCTCACTCATGCCTTTTTAATTCATACTATATTTAAATTATCTTTCCTTCTTGCCAACATTAGGCATAATATACAAATCGCATATGTTCTAAGCCATCAGATAAGATCATTTACATCAACTAAAACCAAAATTAGTTCATTAAAATGCTTTCCCAAGTACCCTCTCCCAAGATCCTCTATCAAACACTTCTAGCTTCCATCAATTTTCCAATTAAAAAAAAAAAAAGACAAAGTACCAACCTTTTATAATGGATTCAAAAAGATGTCAAAGAATTTATAGACGTGAGCCTATGCCTTTATCTTTTAATAAAAATTAGTTTGAAATTGGCACTGGGAAAGCGGTGGATCAGAAATAGGAAATAACTTTTACTTGAATTAAAAAGTCCCACTCGGGGATAAGTTTCTTGCCCATTTGTTCATTTGCAAATAGAGTTGCCTGTATAAAGCTTCAGTTTCTCCCCAAGTGAGCCATAACACGCAAAAATACCCACAAATGTGCACTAACAATACTCCTCTGACAAATATCAAAAAGAAAACATTTACATCTTACGTGCAACATTATATCTGTATATTTCTAGAGCATACATAACAATGTTACTTAATGTTGCTTATTATTTTTAATCCCTGAGCTTATCTTGAACATGAGAATGCCAAATGATTTTTCTTTGGCAATTATAGGAAAATATGTCCATAATACATTTAAGATGAATTATTACTATACAAAAACAGCATATTTTTATGGGTCAGAATGACATAGAATATTCATCTTTGTCATAAGAGTCTTGTGAATTAGTTATGGCTTTAGTTCTCTTGAGTAATCAATTCTCTCCTCACTGTGGGATAAATATATTTTACTGCAGTCATCACGCATTCATGTAAGACTGCTAAGGGCTTCAGACTGCTCTTAGAATCATGGGTATATAAATTTGTTTCTATGGGGGTAGCCTGGCCCCACATCATATGCATGCTGACTGTCTTAAGCAGAAATTTGCAGATTTATTCCCCAATGAATGCAAGATGTCAAGAAATAAAACGTGTGTGTGTATAACTCAATACATGCCTTATCATCCCGCCAAATATTTTGCTTCTCATTTAGTCAAATAATGTGTATCAGGACACTTCAGCAAGATTAAATACCTGCCTCTGAGGAAATCAGACTAGGGCACAGTAAAGTTGAAACTCCCATCTTTCCTACTCAGAAAATCATTTATAAATTCCTCTGGCTCATGTGCAAACACTAAAGAAACAATCCAACAAATTTAAAAGAGACCGATGTGAAGGCCAATGGTGGTGTAAACGGACCTATTTAATGGAGAATCAGAAGATTATTAACGGGCTGAGTCACCGGCATGCCCTTGCCCGCATGCCGTCTTACCTAAGCTCTGGTAGGTTGCAAAAGAAACGCACAGTGTGGGTATGTGACACATATTCTCAAAATGTACCGATGTTAAACAAACTCTATACCTAATAACTTACATGGCTTCTTTCTCTGAAAACATCTTTTTATGATACGGCAATGTCTCAGAATATAAAATCAATGTCCACACATCGGGATTTTTATTTCTTACCTGGACCACAAGCTCTCAGTCTCAGTTCCCATCTGAAGAAAATGTGGGCAACAATGCTATGTCTCAGGAGTAACTGATTGATAAAAAATTATATGTGAAAATGGCTGAGCAAGACTGTGGATCAATAACATCCCTCTCAAACGTACTGTTTTATACAAAGGAGCTACAGACAGGATCCATTCGTTAAAAAGGCATCTGTAGGAAGCATTGTGGCTGGAAGCACATTTTCCCGACAAGTCACGTGGAAATATTTTTCTAGTGAAAGAAATTGGGTCCTTAAAAAAAAAAAAAAGAAAAGAAAAAATGGGTCCTGAGACACATGTGAATTTCTGATCCCACGGCAGGTTCAGTGATGTCTTCCCTTCTCTGCTCCTGGAATACTCGTAACCTTTTTCTTCTCAGTTTACAAATTCCCATGAAATGGAATTTTATATTTTAGGTTGTCAGCACTAAACAAAGGTTAAGATGTATCTGTTTCATTAAATACGATCTTTCTGCTTTTAGCTCTAAAAAAATTGGGAAGAGGTGAAAAATTCTAGAAAGAATCTTTTCCAGCAAACCTTCTGCTGTTCTCTCCTACAGATTTGTGTATTCATTCTGAGCGTCTTTTGACTGCTGCGTCTTGCTCCTTTGGGGTAATGTGCTTGGTGACATCAGAGACAGTGTCTCCTGTTCCCTTCATCTGTCTGCAGAGGTCTGACTTTATGACAGAGTATATAATAAGCATTATTAAATATCACCTCATCTGTACTTTCCTTACCTCCTTTTCTATTTACCAAGCAGGGTCCGATTTTCTTTGTTTCAAGTACTGTTAGAATAGCCCATTAAATATTCTTTCCCTTGCCAATTTTCCCCCCTCCCTCTATCTCATGTAATAACATGGCTAATCTGAAGCTCCACTCTGATCCTGTGACTCTTTTTGTGTGTGTGTGCTTCTACTTTAGGTATTTGTTTACTTTTTAACATTGACAATAATAATTGTACGCATTTATGAAGTAGGTAGTGATGTTTGATACATAAAATGTAGAGTGATCCTATCAGGATCGTTAGCTTATCCACGATCTCAAACACTTATCATTTTTTCATGCTGGGAACTGTTAACATCCTTCTTCTAGCTACTTGAAACTCTATGATACATTATTGTTAACTAGTCCTTACAGTAGTATAGCACCCTAGAACTTATTCCTCCTATCTTGCTGTAACTTTTTATCCTTCAACAAATCTCTCTGCATCCCTCCCTTGTCCCTACGTTCCCCAGCCTGTGGTTTCTGCTCTTCTACTTGTTACTTTCATGAGATCAACAGTTTTTTTTTTTTTTTTTTTTTTTTTGAGACAGAGTCTTACTTTGTCCCCCTGGGCAGAATGCTGTCATCACTGCTCACAGCAGCCTCAAACTCTTGAGCTTAAGTGAGCCTCCTGCCTCAGCCACCAGAGTAGCTGGGACTACAGGTGGGCGCCACAACACCTGGTTAGTTTTTTGTATTTTTAAGAAGAGACGGTGTCTCCCTCTTGCTCAGGCTACTCTTGAACTCCTGAGCTCGTGCAATCCACTTGTCTTGGCCTTCCAGAGTCCCAAAGTGCTGGGATTTCAGGTGTGAGCTACTATGCCCAGCTGAGATCAGCATTTTTTAATTGCCACAAATTGAGCCCATGACTCTCTACTAACAAACCATGAGTAGGTCTTTATGTTCACAGCTGCTCCGTCCAACATGCCAGGCACAAGCCACTTGAAATGTGACTGGTCTGATGAAAATGTCCTGAAAGTGTGTAAAATGCACACCAGATTTTGAATATTTTAAAAAACTATCTCATTAATAACTTTTATATTGATTATATGTTGAAATGATAATATTTTGTGTATTGGAGCTCAATAAAACACATTACTAAAATTAATTTCTGCTTATTTAAAATTTTCAAAAATTAGTTATTTCCCATGAGAAAACCTGCTTCTTTTTACCTTTCTTAATGTGCCTACTAGAAAACTTAAAATTAAACCTATGACTTGCATTGGTGGCTTCCATTTTTTTTTTTTTTTTATTAGAAAGACACTGATTTAGTGAATCAAGTTTAAATCTCTTAGCCTGGTATGGTCACTGCCTCACCCTTATTCCTTAGTACTCTCTTTTACATATCAAATGTTAGCAAAATTGAGAAACTTCTAGTATAATCCTTTCCTAGTGCTTATCATTCTTTGGGTCTTTTTAACCTTGACTCTGATCTTTGTCTGTCTCTCTCTCTCTACGTTTCAGGGAATGTAATGTAATCAACTACTTATCTTTATCTATGGGCGTATTTCTTTTCAAGGTAGTACTCAAATCTAAATTTTATTTGTATCCCTCTAAGCTTCAAGTCCCTTTTTAACAGATAGCACTGACAGATAAAATAAAAGATGTCCTTACCAGGAGCTTTAGTGTTTTCTGTATTCTTTTCTGTAAATAAATTCTGTCTTACCACT
>CAUYRH010133397.1:0-16568 GCA_963574655.1 Perodicticus potto
GTCTGGAGGCCGAGTCTGCACGGGAAGGCGCTGCCGGCAACCAGGGGCGAGCCGGCTGCACCCGGACCTGCTGGGCTGGGATCGCACAGGACACACAGGTATCTCTGCAGTGGAGGGTGAGTGAGTCTCCTCTTCAGAAGCCCGTCCCATTGTAGGGGCTGGAGTGCTAAGATCAGATTTCTTCTGCTAGAACTGGGATCCCTTCCCCACCCCTGGCCAGGCCTGTCCCCACTGGGAGGGAATTTCCTGCAATAGACCTCTCCACACGAGTCTGGATTTCATATTGTACCATTCTCAGATCTAACTTCCTCCACCCTTAAAAACAGGGGTGAACAATTCTACATTACAGGATTAGTGTGTGGACTGACAAGACTGCATGTGCGAGTGTGTACACATGCCTTGCACACAGTAGGCGTGTGTGCAAGTGTGTACAAAGGCCTCACACACAGTAGGCTCTCAATGAACTTGAGCAACCAGGGTAATTGGATGAAGTTGCTGAGCACGTGTCATGTACTATGGACTGAGATGCCCCAGCCAGGTGCTGGTCTCCAGGGGGCCTGCGGGGCATAAGGTGGTTTGCATGGAGGCTGCCTTGTTTGCAGGACGCAGACATGTTACCGAGGGCTGTGCTGCTCCCAGGGTTGCCATCCACACTCGCCCGGTCAGCGTCCTGGGCCCACGTGAGGATGCTGCTGTGTCTTCTTATCTTTTCCAGTCTGGGCCTCCAAGTCTGGGGTAAGTTTTCTTTTTCTAGACTGAAGAGCAACTGAGAAGGGTCATCCTAAAATCTTAGAACAGATTTTGTTTATAGCATACAACTCAGAGTCAACAGACCCGAGTTCTAGTCCTTGTCCTGACTCTAGTGGTGATGACTTTAAACAAGTGATTCAGTTCTTTTTACCTTAGTTTTCCCATCTGAAAATTGAGATAAGGTTATAACCTCCTATTATTGTGGGGATCAAATGGGATAATGCACATGAAGAACATAGTTCTTGGGCAGTAAAGGCAAATAAATAGCTATATTTATATTATTCTGATGTCAATCAGAGTGTAACCTCTGAATTGGGCTTCTGCTCATCAATGAGAGAAAGTTCCTTGGGGGAAGGATGTCAGTGGCACCCCTCCCCCACCCCCACTGTCCTTGGGGGAAGGATGTCAGTGGACACCCCCACCCCACCGTCCTTGGGGGAAGGATGTCAGCGGCACCCCACCGCTGAAGCAGGAGCATAGACACAGCAAGTACCCCCAAAATCAATCCTGGGGGACTGGCCTGATCCACGCAGGCAATACTAACCCCTCTTCCAGACTCTTTCCCACTGCTCAGGTCAAACACACGGCCGAGAGGGCTCTGTGGCTTTGAAGTGCCTGAGTGTGTTTGCAGGTGCTTTTTGCTAATCGAGTGTGTAACTGCAGCTCATGAGAAAAACATGATATTTCCAACTTCCTGCCCTTTCCTATTTAACTGTCACCCTGGGGCACTGCCTGGCATTGGTATTGGAGGAAGCCATGCCACCTGATGTTACCTTGGGAGACGGATGGTTCCTGGCCAGAGCCTGTGCTGCTGTGATGTTGATACTGAGCCCTGTGAAACTCTCTTTCTCTGATGTGAAATAGAATGTTCCTTTGCAGGTGACTCCTCCTGGGTCAAAACACAAGCTAAGCAGACATCCGAGGGGCTGCGGTACCTGTTTGGCAACATCTCCCAGCTCATTGAGAAAGGCAAACAGGGTCTCAATGGTAAGGAAGCGTGGGGACCAGCTGGGTTTTTTAATGTGACCAGCAAAGTCTCTGAAGTCTGTAGAGCTGCCTGTCTGCAGAGTGGCATGGGTGAATGGGGTTGAGGGGCAGCGAGTAGCACCAGAAGCCACCTGCATGGATTGCTCTAGGTCCTTGGGGAAGGACCAGAGCAAGGAGGGATAGAAACTTGGGAAAGGGAGAAGAAGGGCCCTGCAGACAGGGACCCCTGACTTGAGGGTGGAGACCCAGACCCTGTCTCGAGCAGTCCTCAGACTAAGGGGGAGGCACAGCTCCTGCTCAGAGGCTGCCCCAGGCTGGGGAGATGTAGCTCCCATGGAGTATGTATGGCCACAGTTGGTCAGCAAGCACATACCTAGGATGTGAGCGCTGAAGCGAAGCTGCTCAGGGCTTCCCCAGGGATAAGCAGGAGAGACAGAGATGCCCCCGTAAGTGAGGGCTGGGCCAGAGCAGGGAGGAGCTGGATGATGGGGTCTGTCCTTGGAGGATGTCCGGGATGGGGGAGCAAGGCACCTAGGTTCCCTGGTTGGTGCAGCCTCTGTGTTGGGGTTAGTGCTGCTGACATGGGGACATGGAGGTGGGCAGGGGAGAGTGTACCTGCTTGCTGAAGGCTTCTTTCTAGGACAGAATAGAGCAGGCTCTGTTCCTGCAGCCTAGGTGGTTAATGGGCAACCCTGGAGCAGCCACACTCAGTGACATCCCCGCGGCTCTCCACAGATGTCTCTGCCATGGTCTCACGCAAGGAGTGGGGGGCAGAGGCTGTGGGCTGCAGTACTCAGCTGACTATGCCAGTGGATGTCCTCGTTATACACCATGTCCCTGGGCTGGAGTGTCACGACCAGAACGGGTGCAGTCAGAGGCTGTGCGAGTTGCAGGCCCACCACGCCCACAGCAACGGCGGGTGTGACGTGGCCTACAAGTAAGGGGCTGGGCCTCTGCATCGACACTGCTGCCCTGGGGTGCTTCTCCTGTCCCTTCTCATCTCTTTTCATCATTTTCTGGGTTGTAGTTATACAAGTTTTATAATGAATAAGATACTTAAAACCCCAGTGACATTCCAGGTCTTTTGGAAATTTCAGTGAGATCCCTGCCTGAGATCTCCCCAAAGGAAGTAGGGGGGTTGAGTGAAAACCACGCTTTCTGCCCTTCCAGCCTGAGGTGCACACAGCATCTGAGTTACAATGACTTCTATCTGCACAAGGATGTCTGCTCCTCAATAGCTCTGAGGTTGGGAGGCAAGTGTAGCCTTGTCCTTGCTACAGGAGAGGGGACTGGAGGGCGGGAGGTCGTCTGATTTCCTGGAAGTGGCTCTTTGCCCACCGCGTGCTCCTCTCCAGCAGGCGACTGCCTGTCCACCTGTTGCCCAATGGTCACTCTGGTAGGCCCTGCTGCTGTCTGTGTCCTTGGCCCGCCTCTGACTCTGGCTGGCTGTGGACAGTTCCTGACGTGGTGATGTTATCCCTCCTCAAGGACCAATATGTCTCCCTTTCCTGCTTCATGCTTTGCCCAGCCCCTGATGACAAAGGGGAAGGAATGTCCACTGGGGGCAGGAGTTGGTGGGTAGCTCCCTCGCCCTGGCTCCTCTCAGGGACAACTCTAAAGTGCGTGCTCACAGTTCCCTGCAAGGTCAGAGGTGGGGGGGCCAGGTGGCTGCTGCGAGCCAGCCTACCTTTGCACACTTGCTGGGTTTCTCCTGTCTCCCTCTCCTTGCTCCTTCCCAGGTAAGTGCCTGTGTCCACCTCCTGCCTCAGGCACTGCCTCACAGGCAGTTACCTGGCAGGGCAACATGAGCAGCATGAGCTTTGGGAGAGGGAGGACTGTGTTTAAGAAAATGTGGAGGCCAAGAAGAGCCTTCCTTCCAGTGGTTGGGTGGGTGGGTTACTGCAGAGGGTCCAGGACCTCTCCTCCTTCCAAGTGTGCGGGGTGATTCATATAAGACTCTGGCACCTGAGCAAGGGAGGGAGGTGTGGAGTGTGGGAGTGGGTCCTTCAGATTTCTAAGGACTGTTACAAATGACTTGGTCTGTCCATTGTCTGGGAAGAGTCCACACAAGTTCCTTTTCCTGGGCATGGCTTGAGCCCTCCCCGCTTTTGAGGCTGGGTACGAGGGTTCCTCTTTCAGGAATGTGCTACAGTGCCAGCCATCAAACCCATTTCCTCTGTCCCACAGCTTCCTGGTGGGGGACGATGGCAGGGTGTATGAAGGTGTCGGCTGGAATGTCCAAGGGACGCACACCCAAGGTTACAACAACATCTCCCTGGGCTTTGCCTTCTTTGGTACTAAGGAAGGTAATGATTATCCCAGCTGACCTTCTCTGAAGAGTTCTTCTTTCCTTTGTATCAGGCATCGTGAGATGTCCTGTCTCAGCGGCCACTCTGCTCTCTCCTCAGCCTTCCCTGAAGACCCACTGTCTCTCGGAATTCCTCCTTGACTCCCCCGACACAGCCCTGCAGTGGGGCCTCCTCCTGCTCTGGGCTCCTTCCCCACTCTGCGGCAGGCTCCTCTTCCTCTGGCCCTCTCCCCAGTGAGGTGCTAACCCACTGTCTTCCCACAAAGCTGTTTTCTGCTCTCCCTTGGAAAGGTCTCCCTTGTCCCCTCTTCCTCTGCAACTCTCACGGTGCTGCATCTGCCGGCTGTGTGCTTTCTGGCCTCCGGACAGGCCCCTATTCCTCCTTTGTATTACTCCTAGATTTTCCAGATAGTTTTCAAAAACCACTGTCAGGCCTCTAATCTCTGACTCCCTTCCACTTCCTTCTAATAAATTGCTCTAAGCATCACCCCAGCCTCTCTGCCACCACCTGCACTCCAACACACACATCCCAACACCAGGTGCACCCCAACACATATATCCCAGGACCACCTGCACCCCAGCACACACATCCCAGCACCACCTGCACCCCAGCACACACATCCCAGCACCATTCCTTTGAATTTGTGCGCCCTTTCCTGCTGCAGAGATCTTGCCTATCTACTTTTTCATTTTCCCTTCCCAATACCTTTTGAGATAGTGTGGGTAGATTTCATAATCCCTGTTTTGCAAAGGTGTGTCTAAGCTTCAGACAGGTGAACGACCCAAGTGGCGCAGCAGGAGGAGAGGAGCGGCAGGAGCCCACGTCAGCTCTGCCCCCTCCAGGTGGGCTCTAGCTCGCAGAGTTGTTTGTGTTCCACTTGTTTTTCCCCGTTACTACTCATTGTTAGCTTGGGATCCTGAGTGCGTTCCCTCGTGGAGTCTCAAGTTTCCCTTCATGAATAAGGGGGCTCACAGAGGCATCTACTCCAGAAGTTTGTGGTGGGGATGAAATGAGGTCATGCGGGGAGGAACCTGGCACGTGCCTGGAGGGGCCCACTGAGCAGAAGCCCTGACCTGGCCGGGGAGGTGCTCCTGAGCCTGGCACTGCCTCTGCATCCTTCCCGGGAAAGGCGCAAGTGAAAGGAGTCTCGGCAGGTGTTTGGGAAAGGACTTCATCCACAGCCTTGGAGGGTCTGTCAGGCAGATGTCTGACTTTCTGGCTCACAGAGGAATGATCTTCTCCCTTCCTTTCCTTTTAGTGCCATGTGGGGGCTGGCCTGACATTTCACCCTCCCTGAGGTGTCCCCTGAATCTCAAGTCAGATCAAAGGCTCCCCCAGAGTGCTTTCTTCCAGGTCACAGCCCCAGCCCTGCTGCCCTGTCAGCCATGGAGGGCCTCATTTCCTCTGCTGTCCAGAAGGGACATCTGGCATCCAGGTACATTCAGCCGCTTCTTGTGAAAGGTGAGAACTGCCTGGTCCCTCAGCGGAAGGCGAGGCTGAAGAAAGGTAAGACCTTCTGCTCTGCTGGACCTCCCTCCAGACCCCCCTCACTAACTCTCAAACACCACCAAGAGTGACTCTGTCAGTGGGGCTCTCCTGGGATCCCTTCTGATGGACACCTGTCACCCAACTGTCTGAACCTTCAGGGTGGCAACCTTGAGAAGGACCCTGAAGGCCACCTCTTTATCCCTTGATTTCTAAACCTTTAGAGCCAGGGCATGGTGCCCATGGTCGTGCATGCACACTTATTTCTTCAATCCAGGACAGATATTTCCTGAGCACCTGTGAGACCTTGAGGATATATGAAAACACAAAAATCTCTGACCTCATTAAGTTTCAATCTAGAGGGCAGAGAAAGACAAACAAACAAACAAGTAGCATATTTGGTATGACGTATGGTGAAAAGTTCTCTGGAGGACGAAAAAAGCATGGAAAGGGATCAGACCTATTTGTACACGCATTTCTGCATTCACACGCTCGTACACAAACACATATCTCTGAATGCAAAAACCAGAACAACACTAAGACTTTAGACTGAAGTACTAAAGAAAACTTAAGTCCCACACTTTTCTCATTTCATGTTTTAGATGCAAATCTTTTATCCATCATGAGTCAAGTTTTGTAAGTGGGAAGCGATGAGGGGCACCACTACAATTTGGACTTCACCTAACAAATGCAACAAGATAACCTCATCCTCTGCACCTTATACAAAACTAATATTAAAAAATAAATAAAAATAAAAAAACTTTTTAAATGAAGAGTTTAACACAATTCAGGTAATAAAAAGTAGACCTTGTTTTGGGTTTAATAGAAACACCCAAAACAGTATAAATTTGGTCTCTGCCTTTGGACTGGTGCCATCTGTACATATTAACTGAAAGAGTTTTATGGATTACAAATGACTCTCAAGGAGAGGGTTTCAGAATAAAACCAGATGCTCCCAAGTCCTGCAGTCAAGGCCAGGGTGGGTGCCCAAAGGTGGAGGGTGCCGAGGATCCTGAGGTGGGCGTTGGCCTCAGTAGGGAGGTGGCTGACATGGGTGAGCAAAAATGAATCCTCCACGGCTCTTTGTCTCTCCACAGCTTGTCCCAGTATTGTCCCGCGGTCTGTTTGGCAGGCCAGGGAGGGCTACTGCCCAAGGATAAAGCTCCCGGCTAAGTATGCCATCATCATCCACACTGCTGGGAGGACATGCAATGTGTCGGAGGAGTGCCGCCTGCTGGCCCGGGACATCCAGTCCCTCCAGGTGGACACATTCAAGTTATGCGATATTGGCTATAAGTAAGTGGACCTGAGCATGGCAGGCTCCTCTTCGTTTGGGGGCAGAAACTGAACCTTTGAAACAAAGGGAGGGCTAATATTTGCTGAGCATGCACCATGGCAGCAGGTGGTGGTGTGGTGGTGCTGTGAATGACCTCCTTCTTCCTTACACAGTCCTGGGTGGGCCTCCCCCTGAGCGTGCTCCTAAAGTGTGCACCTTTTAGAGGTAGTAACTGACATGATGGGTGCCAAGACTTTCCTAAATAGACATTACAGGAAGCAGTGTGTGTGTAAGACTGTGAAACCAGTAAAAAGGTAATCGGAAGGCTGTGCCTTTGTCATGTAGTCACCTCCCACGCTCAGTGTCTCTCATGTGGCCACAGCCTGAAGCTCTTTCCCTTTGCCGTTGCCTGCTGCTGTTTCTCTGATTCTAGAAACTGTCACCTTTGGAGGGAGTGTCCTTTCTGTCTGAAAGCAAAGAGAGACCAGATCATGATTGTCCATTTCTCTAATGCCAGGGCCTGTGATTCTTTAATAAAGAACACATTAACCTAATGGGAGGATAAAAATTTATATTTTCATTAATTTTATTTTAATGGGTCTCAAAATTCGGTGACAAGTTTTTGGTCAAAGCTTTTCCATTAAAAAGTATTGATTTAAAAAATTAATGAAACTGCTACCCACACATACAAATAAATGGTCCACAGAACAGTAGAAACTTCTTGAAGGGTACGTGCAGAGATCACTGATAGGACATCTGCGGTCAGACCTTGTCCAATGTCCCATCAGAAACAATCACACTAAACCTTAGGTGTCAGGACAGGCCAGTACTAGGCCATCTGGCATTTGTACACATTAATAGAAGGATATCCTGACTCTAGGGAATTCATGGCTTTAGTGGGTAGGGCTGGATTTCAGTCCCTACTGTCCCCAAACCAGGCATTTTTGTGCCAGAGGTAACCTGCGTGGCCATGTGCAGGGACCCTGCCCTAGATGGACTTGACATTGCTAATATATGCTGCAGAGCTGACTGTCCTCTCTTGTGCCCATTTTAGTAGCAATCCCTTTGTGATAGGAGAGGACCTTCCCTCTGACATCTGTCATCTTTTGGGACCTGCTAAGTGCTGGATTATTCCAGCACTGCTCTCTTCAATTGGAGTGGACACCTGAAAACTGAGTATATATCTGGAAATCCTGAACTGGAACATGGCAGTGGCTGATGTGCAGCCTCTTTTCTCTTTTCCAATCAGGTTTCAGGGGACTTGTCCCTTGACTTTTGACCTGTCGTGTCCCCTTCTATTATAACTTCATGACTGTGTCAATGCTTATCTTGAGATGGCCTGTAGTTAGGATTAAGCACTCATTTGCTCATGAATTATAATTCACAGAAGATATGATAGAGCATGTCCTCTGGGCACAAGGCCAAGCTCTGGGGACACCACCAGCCATAGAAAAGCTATAGTGCTTGCCTTCTCTGGAGTTAATGCTTTACTGAGAGAGAAAAATAATTAAATCAGAGGTCCTAGCAGGGTAGCTGAAGCATCATGATGAGGCATGGGAAGGGAAGACAGGAGGCCAAGATCATGGGGGAATGATGCAAGGGGCCAAGCCCGCCGACCTCACAGGGACAGGGAGTGGGGCGAGTGAGAGGGGACAGCCGGCAGGAGCCTCTGCAGGAGGCCTGAGCTCCTTCTCAGAGAATCTGAGAGAAGTTTAGTATGACGAATACAGATGCCGGAGTGGGAGTAAGGCCTGCAGGAGTCCTATCAGGAGGATCTTGTAACTTGACTGGGGAGTTGGGACGGTGCTGAGGACTGAGGGCTTTGACATGGCGATATTGGGATTCAGTCAGACCAGTCTTGGCTGTTGCTTCAGGAATGGATTAGAAAAGGGTAAAAGCGGAGGTGGTGCGATCTGGGGGCTGTGCAGCCTTGCAGGAAGGACAGGGTGGTGACAAGGGGCCAGTGAGGGAAGTGGAGGAACTGAGCGAGTGGAGAAGGCCAGTGCTTCCCAGCGACGGTGCGGGGGCCAGATGGAGGAAATGGCTGGGGGACACCATGCCCAGCACTGGCTGGGGGGTGGTAAAGTGTGTATGTGTGTGTGTGTGGGGCTGACGCCCGTATTACCTGCTGGGGCGACTGGGTGGCAGTGCCTTTCACCAAGATAGGGACCCCAGAAAGGGAAACACGGGAAGAAGGGGGTCGCATTGTGAACGTGTGGGCTTCCATGGATGGCAACTGAAGCTAAGGAAGTGGCTGGGTCTGTCCTCAGAGAGGTCAAGTGAGGAAATAAGAGGGCTTAGGGCAGCAGCCTGAGGAACCCCACATTTAAGGAGCGGGCACAGGATGATGAGGTGCAGGGGGCAGCCAGTGAGCAAGAAGGCTCCAGAGCACGGTGTGGTGGAGGCGGGGAGGGAAAGGTCTGCAGGAGGGGAGAGGGCCGGCGGGTCACACGCGCAGGGAGAAGGGCCTGCGATCCTCAGCAGCCAGAAGTCTTGGGCACGTGGGGAACGCCCCCTAGTGGCGGGGAAAGGTCCTGTGCTGCCGGCTGCCCTGCTCTCTGGTCATCCCCCTCGTGGGTGGCGTGGCAGTGCTAGAGCCAGATGGACGTGTGCTGGCTGGTTGCTAGGGGTTCAGAGATTTTGAGAGCCAACTGTTGAGTCATTGGCAGCCCGAAGTCAGCTCTAGTGGGAGTTTTACGGCACAAAAATCAGCAAACGCAAATCAGGATCCCTCTCGCACCCTGGATCAGTCTCCCAGGCTGGCTTACCCGGGCTTGAGGACTGGGCCTCAAGGAGGCCTGAGGACTGGGCCTTATTGTCCCTGTGACACAGTCTTAGAAGGTGATAGATAACCAAAGTCTGACAGGTGAGGGCACTGACCAGTTAATGAATGAGTGCCTCCCTTTCATGTGGGTCTCTTTCTCCCTCCAGCTTCCTTGTGGGCCAGGATGGCCTCGTTTATGAAGGGGTGGGCTGGAACACCCAGGGATCCCGCACCCCTGGCTACAACGACATTGCTCTGGGCATTGCCTTCATGGGAACCTTCACAGGTAAGTGGCCACTGTGGGCAGTAGCATCATGGCATGGTATTTTAGGAGGACCATCCGACACAGACAGTCCCAGGCTCAGGCATCATTTCAGCACCTGCAGAAGCTGGACTGACCCAGCTTCAAATCCAACATTTGGCTCAGCTGAGAGTGACCAGAGGTCACAGTAGAGCTCCATCACACTCAGCCAAGTGTCTCTCTCTTCCAGTACCTAAGGAACATGAGAAGCAAAGGGAAAAACTGCAAATTTTCAGTACCTCTTATTAAGCAGATGCATCCCTTCCTGGTTATAGCAGCAATGTGCAGACACCTTGCCTTATACACCAAAGCCATACTGAGTCCCCGTCTGCACTGAGTGCACACAGTATTTTCCTGGCCTGGAGCTCTTGTCCAGAGTTTGTTTAGACTCAAGGGCCTTTGGCTGAGCCTCTGGAAGTAGGAGGCCATGCCATTGAGGCTGGTTCAGGCTTTTGCTGCAATGGGCACTGTTGGGGCCAGATGGTGAGCTGAGGCCTGTGCCAGCAGGTGGAGCTGGGCACAGGGCTGGTGTGAAGGGCACAGGCAGCACATCTATGGCCAGAGCAGGACCTCTTCCACTTGGCATGATTGACATATTGCCTCACACAATACTTCGTTGGGGACCATCCTGTTCTGGGGTGTTTGGCAGTATCTGTGGCTTTTACCAACTAGAGGACAATAGCATCAGCCTGACTCCCAGTTTTGACAGCCAAAAATGTCTCTAGGAATTGTTGAATGTCCCTCAGGGGGCTAAATTGCCCCCCTATAGAGAACTCCCTGGCTGAACTTTTGTAGAAGATTAAGGCTTTGTATCCTCCCGGAATTGTCTATGTTATCCTAGCCTCAGCCCTTTTGATTTAAGGAAATGTTGGCACTGAGGAATATGAAGTCTTGGCCTGGATTTCTGTCTGTCTATAGGGTGAATATACTAGCTTGGTGGTTGGGGGAGTGGGCTGGGGTGGGGTCTGAGAGTGTCTCCCACCCTGGGCAGGGTGCACTGGAAAACTGGGTGATGGGCCGGCCATGTTTTACAGGTTCCCCACCCAATGCTGTGGCGCTGGAGGCAGCCCAGGACTTGATCCTGTGTGCCGTGGTCAAGGGGTACCTGGCTCCTGACTACCTGCTGGTGGGCCACAGTGATGTGACCAGCACCCTGTCCCCTGGGCAGGCTTTGTACAACATCATCAGCACCTGGCCTCACTTCAAGCACTGAGAGGCCCTGGACCCTTCCCAGACTGCCTGCCCCTGCTGCTGGCTCACCTGTCCTCATCACCCACCCTGGCTCAGCCCCTGGGTCCCCACCCATGCCAGCCCAGCAGGGGAGGATAACCCATCCCTCAGGTTAGGATGACCATGTCCCCTCCTGCTAGCATCCTCCAGGGGCCCCATGCCTATGTCTGGGCACACACAGCCCTCTGAGTCTGGGCCCAGCTGGCCTTGCCCTTCAACTTCCTCCCTGGCACCCACTTGCTCAGCCAGGGAGATGATGACCCATCTTGCTGTGTTTCTGTCTCCCTGCATGTGCCCCTGCCTGGTGGCCCCCTGCTGTCTGCACATGCCCAGGTGGCTGTGCCTGCCCTTCCTCTCTGCGCACACATGCAGTGGGATGTGCATGGATGCACCTCTTGTGCCAGGCCGATGGTTGTTTGTAGGTGTGTCTGTCCTTTCCTTAGGGCTGAGAGCTTCTCCAAGGGAGGACCTATGCTTTGTCTCTCTCCGTGTCCTTGGTTTCTCAGAGTGTCTGAATTTAACAGAAATGGATGAGTAAATTAATGAGTGAGTGGTTGCTTTGTCCGTCTACTGTAATCCCCTCTTTGGGGAGCCCCTGTCCCACCTGTTCCTGTTCCCAGGCTCAGAGCTGGCTCTGGTTGCTTGTCTGTAATGGGTGCCATTTCTCTAGGGTCTGCTAGATGGGTATAGGGAAGAGGAAAGAGGAATGGGTGTTTTGTGCGTGGTAGGAGAATGTAGGAGTTGACCAATCAGAAGAGGTAGAAAAACTGCAAACCAAGACCTGGTCAAAACCACAGATGGGCAGACTGGAGCATGGGAGCCAGGGAACTTTGAGTGTCCTTAACTGATGGGGTGGAGGGCTGGTCATTACCATCTAAATAGCTTTGTGGTTTTGACCCCCCACAGGCTTTTTAAAAGAATTCTTGGTAAACAGGTGCGCACAGGTGAAGAGAGTTATGTAAGGACACCTGTCAATCACCCAAAGGCAGGAAATGGAGGTCCCACCTATTGAAAAGAGGGGCCTTCAGCTCATATGAAAACAAACGTGTCCTAAGAGGCAGGGCTGTCAGGGGTCCGGGTTGTCTCCACGTCTCAGAGACAGACCTGTTCCTTCTCTGCAGTGTACTGTACTTAATAAAACTTTGTACTTGGATTGCGTGTATCTGCTTGGCCTGATCATTTGGTTTGTCAGTTCCATCCTGGTAATGATACTTTGGTAGTGGGGTAAGAGCCAGGTAAAATGAACCTGACAGTTTCTTGCATCCCTGTCCCCTTAGAGCACCCAGAGGGCAGGGACAATGTGTTCCTCCAGGGCCAGGCCAGGGCTGTGTCCACACAAGCTGCCCAGTGCCCTTGCTCAGCCCATCCCCCTGCAGGCAGAGCTTGTGTTCCTTTTTTTCTATGGGTCTTGTTCTAGAAAAAGGGGAGGACTATAAGGGAAAAATTGAAGGTTTGCTTTGTTAAAAAAATTTTAGGTCATTTTATTTTGTCTTGTTTTTGGTATATTTCTGTAGCTCTTATAATAATAACAGAGACAAATGTTAGCAGGCTCTGTTTTTAAAGTGAATACATCATGCTCCTCAAAGTGTTTTTTTCCCCTCTGCCTCAGACTTTCTTTTTATTGTTGGGGAAATCATTGAGGGTACAAAGAACCAGGTTACGTTTGTTAGGTAAAGTCCCCCTTATAATTGTGTCCCGCCTGTAAGAGGTGTATTGCATACTGTGACCCCCCCCTCCCGTCCTTCCTTCCCTCTCTCCACTCCCCCCGTCCCCCACCCCCACCATGTACTAGCCTCCTCATATCAGAATTGAGTATTTTGGATTCTTGCTTCTGCATTCCTGTGATGCTTTACTAAGAAGAATGTGTTTCAACTCCATCCAGGTTAATACAAAGGCCATAACGTTTCCATCTTTTTTAGTGGCTGAAGAATATTCCATGGTGTACTTATATCACAGCATGTTAATCCATTCCTGGGTTGGTGGGCATTTAGGTTGTTTCCACAATTTGGTGATTGTAAATTGAGCTGCAATAAAGTCTACTGCAAGTGTCCTTATGATAAAAGGATTTTCTTTCTTCTGGGTAGATGCCTAGTAATGGGATAGCAGGATCAACTGGGAGGTCTAGTTTGAATTCTTTGAGGATTCTCCATACTTCCTCCCAAAAAGGTTGTATGAGTTTGCAGTCCCACCAGTGGTGTAAAAGTGTTCCCTTCTCTCCACATCCACACCAGCATCTGCAGCTTTGAGACTTTGTGATGTGGGCTATTCTTGGTAGGGTCAGGTGATATCTTAGGGTGGTTTTCATTTGCATTTCTCTGGTAATCAGTGACTATGAGCATTTTTTCATGTTTGTTATCTGTCTTCTTTAGAGAAGGTTCTATTCATGTCTCTTGCCCATTTTGATATAAGGGATTGTTGGCTCTTTTTTTGTTGCTTAATTTGAATTCTCTGTAGATTCTCGTTATCAAGCCTTTGCCTGACAGACAATATGCAAATATCTTTTCCCATTCTTGATGGTCTTCTCTTTGCTTTGGTTGTTGTCTCCTTAGCTGTACAGAAGATTTTCAGTTTAATTAAGTCCCATTTGTTCATTTTTCTTGTTGTTGCAATTGCCCCTGGAGTCTTCTTCATAAAATCTTTCCCCAGGTCAATATCTTTAAATGTTTTCCCCACACTTTCTTCAAGGATTTTTATTTTTCATGTCTTAAATTTATTTCTTTCATCCATCTTGAGTCAATTTTAGTGAGTGGGGAAAGGTGTGGGTCCAGTTTCAGTCTTTTACATGTGGTTATCCAGTTCTCCCAACACCATTTATTGAATAGGGATTCTTTCCCTACTGTATGTTCTTGTTTGGTTTATTGAAGATCAGGTGGCTATAAGACAGTAGTTTCATCTCATGGCTTTCTGTTCAGTTCCAGATGTTTATGTCTCTCTTTTTGTGCCAATACCATGCTGTTTTGATCACTATGGCCTTGAAGTGCAGCCTAAAATGTGAAAGACTTATGCCCCCGACCTTGTTTTTATTGGTAAGAATTGCCTTTGTTGTTTTTTTCTGGTTCCATACAAAATGAAGTAATATTTTTTCCAAATCTTGAAAGTATGATGTTGGTATTTTAATGGGGATTATGTTAAATATGTAGATTGCTTTGGCAAGTATAGACATTTCAACAATGTTGATTTTTCTAAGCCATGAGCATGGTATGTTTTTCTATTTGTTAATATCTTCTGCTATTTCTTTTCTTAGGGTTTCGCAATCTTCTTTCCCTTCACCTCTTTTGTTAGGTATATTCTTAGGTATTTCATTTTTTTTGAAGCTACTGTGAAGGGAATTGTATCTTTGATTAGCTTCTCAGCTTGGCTGTTATTGGCATATACAAAAGTTACTGATTTGTGGACACTGATTTTATATCCTGAGACATTACTGTATTTTTTGATGACTTCCAGGAGTCTTGTGGTTGAGTCCTTGGGGTTCTCTAAGTATAAGGTCATATTGTCAGCAAAAAGGGAGACTTTACCTTTTTCTGCCCCCATTTGGATGCCCTTTATTTACTTCTCTTGTTTGATTGTATTGGCTAGAACTTCTAGTACTATGTTGAATAGTAGTAGTGATACAGGAGAACCTTGTCTACTTCCAGTTCTGAGTGGAAAAGCTTTCAGTTTTACTCCGTTCACTATAATATTAGCTGTGCATTTGTCATAGATGGCTTCAACTGGTTTAAGAAATGTGCCACCTATGCCTATGTTCTTCAGAGTTCTAATTAGAAAAGGATGTTGAATTTTATTGAATGCTTTTTCCGCATCTATTGAGAGGATCATATGGTCTTTGGTTTTGCTTCTGTTGGGTGAATTACGTTTATGGACTTGTGTATGTTTTACCAGCCTTGCATCCCTGGGATGAAAGCTGGTTGATCATAATGTATGACTTTTTTAATGGGAATCTGTAATCTGTTGGCTGGGATATTATTGAGAATTTTTGCATCTATTCTGATTAATGAAATTGGTCTGAAGATCTCCTTTTTAGTTGGATCATTTACTGGTTTTGGTATCAGGGTGATATTTGCTTCATAGAATGTGTTGGGGAAGATTCCTTTCTTCTCAATTTTTTGGAATAGTTTCTGTAGTATGCATATAACTCTTCTTTGAAGATTTGATAGAATTCTGGTGTGAAGCTATTTGGACAAAGGCATTTTCTTGTCGAGATATTTTTTATGGTTTCTTTGATCTCAGTGCTTGAAATTGGTCTCTTCAGGAGATCTATCTCTTCTTTATAAAGTCTAGGGAGATGGTGTGATTCCAAATATTGATCTATTTCCTCCACATTATCAAATTTCTGGGCATAGAGTTTCTTGTAGTACTCAGAGATAATCTCTTATTTCTTTGTAGCATCCATTGTCATTTCCCCTTTATAGTTTCTGATTGAGGTTACTAGAAATTTTATTTTTCTGTTTCTAGTTAGTCTGGCCAAAGGTTTATCTATGTATTTTTTCAAAAAAACAACTTTTTGTTTTGTTAATTTTCTGGATAATTCTTTTGTTTTCAATTCCTTAATCTCTAATTTAATTTTAGTATTTCTTTTCTTCTGGTGGGTTTAGAATTAGAATGTTCTTCTTTGTCCAATTCTACAAGTTGGTTTGTGAGTATGTGGATGTGTTCACTTCCTTTGTTTTGAATGTAGGCATCTAGTGCAATAAATTTTCCTCTCAGGATTGTTTTTGCTGTATCCCACAGGTTTTGGTAACTTGTGTCTTCATTGTTATGTTTGAGAATTCAACAATTTCCTCTTTTATCTCTTCCTGAACTCAACTATCATTCAGCACGAGGTTGTTTAATTTCCAAGTCTTTGTGTGGGGGTGCATGTTTTTTTTAAAGTTGAGTTCCACCTTTATAGCCTTGTGGTCTGAGAATATATAATGTATAATTTCTATTCCTTTAATTTTACTGAGGTTTGATTTGTATCCTAGGAAGTGATCTTTTTTGGAGTATGTGCCATGGGATGATGAGAAAAATGTATATTCTTTTGCTTTGGCATGGTTTGTTCTGTATATGTTTATTAATCCCATTTGTTCTAGGGTCACATTTAAGTCCTTTGTGTCCTTGTTTAGTTTCTGTTTAGAGGATCTGTGCAGTTCCATCAGAGGGGTGTTAAAGTTCATGGCTATTATGTTGCTATGGAATATCATATTGCTCAGACCCATCAAGGTCTGTTGCATAAATTTGGGAGCATTTAAGTTAGGTACATCAATATTCAAAATTGAGATGTCTTCTTGTTATATTGTTCCTTTGATCAGTATGAAGTGTCTGTCTTTGTCTTTCTTAACTATAAATACATGTATTTTATTATTCTTCATTACATTATTCCCCCCCCCCCCCCCTCCGGAGGGGTGAGTCGGTCTTGTTTTACAGACAAGTATACAGTACTCTCGAAAGCTCCGGGTGGGGGGTGGGAAGGCGCGTGGGGGGGGGGAC
>CAUYRH010133398.1:0-10511 GCA_963574655.1 Perodicticus potto
GGATTATTTGTTCTTTTCTTATTGATTAGTTTGAGTTCTCTGTAGATTCTAGTTATCAGGCCTTTATCAGAAGCATAACCTGCAAAAATCTTCTCCCATTCTGAAGATTGTCTGTTTGCCTTACTTACTATGCTCATAAATGCTTTTGAAATTAATGAAATTCGTATATATATGATTACACTTACTTTATGTTAATCACTACATTATTTTGTTAGGTTTTTAAAAAAATTGTTTTGTTTCGTTTTTGAAGATATCTGTTGAGTAAGTGAACTGTGTTCTAAGATCTCATCTGTGGCCTTTCATAGCATGTTTTAAAATAACATAAATAAATGTACAGTGTATGTTGTTCAGTAAATTTTGTTTACTGACAAGAGGGGTCACTCTGATGTTTTGCACTTGGGACCCTGTTTGTTGGATGATTCTGAGAATTACCTTAGTAACTGGAAGTTATTGGGTTGCCTTAGGTATATTCGTATTCTGAGATGATTAGTTTGTTTCTGTATTGAGTTATGTACGTTTTGAAGAAGTGAATGAAGAGAATGCAGTAGATTTAAATAGATTGGGTGGATTTAGTTAAAGTTGTAGAAAACTGTATATTTAGGGGTGGAATTTAGATTAGGAGATAGGATCAAAGGAAAAGTGAATTTTGTTTTCTTTTCTTTGTCCCTTTGACCTACATGATGCTCCTTGTGAGTTAGTGTTTCCATAACCTTTGCATAGTAGTTTTCAGATACAAAGCATCTTCTCAAAGCACTATCAAAATATGATCTCCAGATCCTGGGATATTACCATTGTTTTATACATCACCACCAGCTCTTCCAAATGATTTCATGTTTGATGATTAGAATTTTGTTACCAACATTGCTCATTATTATTTGGCACATTTTGTATATCCTTTTACTAGGCCACAGGGAAACTTCTCTAGAAGGTTACCAAATGGCTTGGATGTCTGCAAGTCTCATGCCTCTGTTAGAAAACTGGATAGCCATAAGGGTTCATAAAACTTTAACTGGACTTAAAGTTCTGGAAATGATTACTGGATCCATTGGACACTGCTTTGTTAATAGGATGTTTCTAATCTTTAGTGAAATAGCACTTTTACTTACAGAGAAGTCACCCAACTTATGATGTTGACAGAAATAAAAAATAAACAAAGAAGCCATTAAGTAATCAAAAGAGATGTGGTGACACTTGTGCACAAACTCCTGTGTATTCTTTACAGAATAAAACGGTGGGTATAATAAATGAATATCTGCTAAATCCACTTTATTCTTTATGTGGTAAAAAACTTGTCTATCCAAAAATGCCACTGACATCTAATAGCTGAATGTATTTATGAAACTATGGAAAGGGGCAGGGCTATTCTGTTAAGGCACTTTCATACAGTGACTGTGGAAAAGATGACTTGCTTTTCACTGTGTCTTTCGGTGTATACCACGTATTTCTCTTTTTTAAAAATATAGCTCAATCAGGAGGCTGAGGCAAGAGAATCACCTAAGCCCAGGAGTTGGAGGTTGCTGTGAGCTGCATGACGCCACGGCACTTTACCAAGGGCGATAAAGTGAGACTCTGTCTCTACAAAAAAAAAAAAAAAAGCTCAAAATAGCCAACTGTTGTGCTGTGGCGGGCACCTGTAGTCCCAGCTACTTGGGAGGCTAAGGCAAGAGAATAACTTAAGCCCAAGAGTTTGAGGTTGCTGTGAGCTGTGATGCAACAGCACTCTACCGAGGGTGACATAATGAGACTCTGTCTCAAAAAAACAAAACAGAAAAACCCAAACAAACCCCAATTTGAAAAGTACTTTAAAAGACAAGAAACAGACTGCTTTTTAATATTTTGTGTTAAATCTCTAATTGCCTGTCATAAAATAGTTTTGAAGTTTTAAAGGTGATAAAGGCAATGGCTGTTAAAAAATAAGACAGACACATTAGCTAGACTTCTAACTAATGAAATATTTATTGAGATCTTGACAAATAAAAGGCTTCCATCTCTTAAGTGTTCAGTTGCCCAGATGCAGGTTTTGCTTAGCTTCATAAACCTGAACAGGTTCCTCAGTTAAACTTACTTTGACGGTATCACGAGATCTTCCTTAATATAGGTAAATTGTTTATAAAGGCAACCTCAGCTAAATGTAAAACATAAAACATGGTAACCAAAAATAGCTTTTGTGATTTTTAAGCTGCAGGAGAAAGAGTGCTCATCATGGGTCTTAATAATTGTTTGTATGTTGTATTTTGTCTTTTGTTAAGGGGGCGCTGACGAGCTAGTGAGTATTCATATGGATGATGAGGGGACTTGAAAATCACATGAGAGGAGGAAAGAGTTACTTGTTTTGTAGAATAGAAAACAGAGAAGGATTTCTGCCGTCAGAAATTTAAAGAGCTGTATGTGAAAGAAAACTTTAAACTCCTTGAGAGGGCAGAGTTGGGGTTTGTGGCAGTGGTTCCCAGAGTGCCCTGTTTTAATTTGGCGTAGGGAGAGTGGCAGTGGAGCTGAGATGGCGTGTGGGTTTCTGCTGCCGCCTGATGGACAAGCAGAATAGTAGTGTTAGGGTAGCCTTCATGTCTGAGATCCTGGAAAAATGGCAGGAAAATGGGAAGTAACTTCTCAGCTGTGCCAGTGAAAGCAGAATGTTTGGCTTCAGGTGTCTGTTAGCCACTGTGTCTTCATTTTACTAATATTTTGTAATTGCAAAATACTCATTGATGCAAAGAACCATCAGGCACCTTACACCAAGTGATGTTTTCAGTTTCTGTGAGGTCACAGTGCAGAGAATATTATTCATATTTTAGAAGTCAGGAGAAGTCAGTTGAGCTCAGCGAGAGGAAATGACTCGCCCAAAGTGATAGAGTCAGAGCCTTAGATAACACCTGAGTTTTTGATCCCAAGTTCAGCATTTTTTGCTGCTCTAAAATGCTTGTCTGAGGTTCCTTTCAATTTGAAATATTTAGAGCACTAAGTATTTGTCACAAAAAGAGACTTTGCTTTTCTCATCAATCCTTTTAAATTACGCATTAACTTTGTGTTCATTATGTTTTGGATGATGTTATTTAGTAAAGAGAGGGATCTGTAAAAGCCTATGTTTTCTCTCCATCTGTGTTTCATATGAAGTCGAGGATTTGGTGGGTCAGGATTACTGGATCGTAACTGATGAGGGGAAGTGCATAAAAAGGGGGGGTAGAGGGAGTTACAAGTAGATAAACTATAGTGTGTGTTTGTGTGTATAAGTACCAAGCAAGTGATAATTTTAGGTAGAAGCCCTTGCACAATCAACAGGGAATAAAAACCCAGGCACCTTTCTTGGAAATTCTAAATCACTACAATTTCCGAGTGATGATCCTGGCTGATTTCTGAAATTGTATCTGTCTTTGTTTTAAATCTGACAAAAGTATACTATCAGAATTGATTACTCTACTTGAACACATTTTGCTTTTTGTGCTCTTAAAGATACCCTGAAATCTGATTAATTAAACACTGACGGCAAGATATATGGACTTACTTCAATTAAAAACAATTGCAGAAAGAATGCTTGTAATTTAAATATAAGAATATGATGACATGTTATAATCTAAAGGTATCTGTACTCTAAATTTTAGTGCATAAAACTACCTTCTTTGTAAAGCATGTTGAAAGACAAGAAGGGAAAGATACTTTCTTTAACAAATAAACCATGCAACAGAGCATATTGTAATTTCTTATTGAGGACATTATTGCTAATTTCTTTTGGAGTGTTTTTACTACTGATAAATTATATTATATATTAAATAAAATTCTATTTTTCAGCTACATTTTACCACTCCAAGGGGGACAAATCAAGCTCAGTAACTTGTAATATATGTAGTGAGTGAAAAATTCTGCAGATATTTGAAGTGATTGAAGGAAAATAATAAGAGCAAGTAATCATATAGACCCTTCTCCTTTGGAAATTAACCATCCAAATGATGAATGAGCTTCTCTGTCTATAGTTGACTCAATTTAACAAAATATTTAAGATGAAGGAAAGAAAACTTGTACTGACTACATGTTTTTACTTTTTTCCTTCACTAATATGTTAGAGTTTTCTCTAATTGAACTGCTTTTTTTGTTTGTAATTTCCTCTATCCTTTCCTGGGTGAGAGGACAAAATCAACTGTGATTTGTGTGCAGTACTGCTAATCTTTAGTCTGGAAAAAGATACAGATAGCAATGATTAGTATATTCTTTGTCTTGTACCCTTGAATAGTGATGTCAGTAATATTTAGTAGAGGATAGAGCCTATCAAGTTTCCGTAGTGGGGTAATTTCCGTGAAATATTACATAAAGCGGCTAAGTCATATAGATATGAGCACCTACATGGCAGCAGAAACATTTTCATTTCCATGTGAGGGCTTCTTTCTCTTTCCTACTTTCACTAACCCCTTGGTATAACTGGTATAGGAAGCCTCTGCAAATAAAATGGAATTTTGGAATCGAGAAGATTTTTTTTTTAACAAGTGAACAGTTTATTAAGAATTAACCAAAGGTATGATGTGATACAGTACAAGCAAGACACTCAAGATAGGTATAATAGTACTACTCACACAAAAACTTAAATTTCACCTCAAAAAAAAAATCACACATTTATTTTTTTTGAGAAGATATTTTCTATAGGATGAGAATATTGACTTCATTCTCAGGTATGCAGAAGACTATCCTAAGTAGGACAGTAACCAATACACTTCATTTCCTTGAAAATTCAAATAAAATAAGATGGTATTTGGTGGAAGACTAGTTTTGAAAAAAAAAAAAGTATGCTTTGGCTGCAAAAGTTAGTGAGATACTAGAACACGGTTTTAAGAGGAATTTTCAATCTTCCCTATTCCTTAGGTTTTAAAGATGTTCGCTTTATTACATTGGGGTTCACTATCAAATTAAAACAGATATGGAGGCTTTCATGATAGCCGTCTGTCTGGTGATGTTTTGGTTTCCCTTTGCTGGAAAGAAGGATGTATTAGGTTATTTTTGAATGTCTCTTTCAGAGGATGTGTCAGTGAGCAGAATGCTGTGGTTAGGGTGGGAAGATGAGAGTTATGTGTGCAGGTGATCTAACAGCCTTGATGAAGTGTTGAAGACAGAGAGGGAGGAAGGATGAAGTGACCAGCTATGTGAAAGCTAGAGAAAGCTGGTAGGCTACAAGGAGAAAAGACTGTGTAGGAACTTAAAAGTTCGGGTGTTTGGAATAAAGTGAGCAGTGATTCTGTTAATGAACAAAGGAAGTTATTTCAAATAGGAATACATAGGCAACATACAGTATGTTATTTGGTACATATATAATTCTCACTGCTATATGAGAATTTAGTGATTATAAATCAAGTGTGTAAATTTGCATGCATTGAAAATAATACATTTCAGAATTTTATGATAGTATAAATTTTATGATAAGTTAACGTATGCATTTTTCTTAAAATGGAATATTGTGTGACAAGGGAATAGCCAGCAAGTATATACATCTAATGGACTTAACAGGCAAATAGGTCACTAATCCTCCGTGTGGGCTTTTTATTTAGTGAGAAGTATTACCAATGCCCATAGCTTCACACAGAAAGAAGCATGTATACACATGAGGTATTTATAGTCCTCAGTTCCTTTTTTAGCAATTATATTATTGAAAATTAAATTCTTCCTTCCCAATGAGGGTTTGGCACTTCAGAAGAGGGATTTTCAAAATGATTATTGAGGATCTTTGGGCTTTAAAAATTTAGCAATTGTTTGAGAAGCGTGATAATCAATCAGCTAGTAGGAGCAGGCTAACTATTATTTCCTAGATGATTATGTTAGAATCTTGAGCTATTAATTTTTGTAGTGTATGTAGCAGATGTTTTCATAACAGATTTTTGGGTAAAAATGACTGTATGTATCCAAAGTAGCTATGTGGATGGCTTCCTGGTCTGGGGTCCCTGTATCATCTGCGGGTCTGGCTGTTCTCAGCGCCCACCACTTTGTCTATTGCTCCTCCCCTACTAGCACCACCACCTTCCTACTGTTCTTTGAATACACCTAACTCGGTCTCAAACTCAAGGCCTCTCTACTTGCCTTTCACTAGCTGTTCCCTCTGCCTGAAAGCACTCTTTCTCTAGCCTGCCACTGGCCCATTCCCTCCCTTCCTTTAGAACTTTTCTCAGGCCACCTCCTCAAAGAGGGTTTACCTGACCGTCCCATCTGATAGAACCCTTCTCCCAGAACTGTATTTTCTCTTACTCTGCTTTAATTGTTGTCACAGTGCTCACCTTCATGTGAAGTTAGAGTCTATGTTTACTTTTAAGTACTGTGAGGTCAGGGGCTCTGTCTTGTTCTTTGAAAGATTCTTAGTTCCTTAAATAGTTAAGGACTCAATAATTATTCATTGAATGAATGATTGTCCAAATGTATCATAAAAATACATAACTTATTGGACTTTTTGTTTTTTCTTTTATAAAATGAATGTTTGGAAATCTGGAATTTGTTTCTTACTACACCAAATCTGCAGCAGTGAATTTGTAACCTTTTTTTCTGTGTGTCACTTGGGGTTATGGGTCTAGAGTGTTAATCACTTGCTCTTCTCCCCCTTCTCTTGTATTCTAATATAAATATACTATAAATATGAAATGAAAGTTGATTGGGAATTGGTATGTATGTTGTACAAGTCCTGCATGCTAGCCACTGGACTCCTAAATTGGTACACATGTTTTATAAAACTGGGCGAGTGCCTAGTAACCCATGATGCAGGGGTTTGGATTCAGGAATGTCCAATGGACTCCCTGTTCCTTTGGCGGTTACTCTTCCCCTCCAGTTGAAGGCAGAGTAAGTGTGACCAGTGAGGACTTATGGCCAGAGACAAAAAACACAGATCCCACTGTCCTCAGCATTCCATGAGCAGGCCATGGAAAGACCAAGTGCAACCTATTTCATTCATCCGCTAGTAAACTATGTAAGATTGTGTCCCATTGGATGTCAGATTCTCCCTGGTTAGATTAGCAAGTTCTCCTTTTATGGAGACGATTCAGTAAGCAGGTAGAGAGGGAAACTGAAGTAATTGCTCTAGTTCCACCCCCCACAATTATGAAACACACAATCCTACCCTCTTCTATAATTATGATTATCCCCTGAAAAATTGTGATCGCAACATGTATATTAAAATATACCTACAAAGAGAAATAATTCTGACTAGAAAACAGCTACCCACACAGGGTGTTTCTGAGAGTTGATTGCGATTGTGCGTCATTTAGATATTTGCCAAATGACACAGTAGGCTCTATTTATACATATGTTTAAGGGAAGTATGCATGTTAATCCTGCATGTAACATCTGTCCATAAAAAAGGTATGTACTTATAGAAAAAATACTATGTCCTACTCTTGATATGTTTAGTATGGCTAATACTGACTTCAGCTATAAACTCAGGAGCCTTTTATGTTTCAGGTTCGTGGGAGTAAGGGAGAGGTTTTATACATTTTGGATGCTACCAACCCACGGCACTCCAACTGGCTTCGCTTTGTTCACGAGGCACCGTCTCAGGAGCAGAAGAACTTGGCTGCCATTCAAGTGAGCTTTTTTGCTTCTTACTTGTACTATGCACTGTTGGGGGAATGAATTAATATAGCTGTACTCCCTATTTTAAATTTATTTCCCAATAACCTGCTTCAAATAATGGTAACTAACTCATAAAAGCAGAGAAATCTCATCTCGTCGGCATATGCAGGGAGGGGCAAGCCTCGCTGTAAACTACCACCAGATCACTCACCTTATGAGAATTCTTGAGGGAGTGAGTTACATAGTCTGATATTGTCCTTGCCAGATCTTGGTTTCAAGTACTTTCGTTTTGTTCAGTGCGTGTTTATTGATAGTATTTTTGGTTTGAAAGTTTATTTGGTTTGTAGTACTATACTCTGTATTATTGTTTGGGAAAGGCTTTATGGAGAAGGTTTACTTGGGTATATTCCCCATGACTAGACTTTGAGCTTCTTGGGGGTGTTGTGTTAGTCGTGGTTTTTCAGAGAAATAGAACCAACAGGAGATATCTGTTGTGTATATATGTGAGACAATTGGCTCATGTGACTATGGAGGCTGGTAAGTCCCAAATCTACAGAGCCGATATCCCAGTCCAGAGGCCTAAAGTTGCTGTAGAACCAAGAAGAGCTAGTGACCCACTTTAAAGCCCACTGGGCAGGGAGAGCCAATGTTCTAGTTCTGAGGCTATCAGGCAGGACAGTTCTCTTGTGCTTGAAGGTAGGTCAGCACTTTGTTCTGTTCTGGCCTTTAATGTGATTGGATGAGGGTGTAACACTTGAATAAGGTCCCCCGGTTTAAATGTTAATCTCATCCCAAAACACTTTCACAAATACAAGTAGAATAATGTTAGACTAACTATCTGGCACCCTGTTAGTCAGTCTAGTTGACTTCTGAGAACCATGTTTTACTGAATTCCTTTCCCTGTGTCCTAGTATGTTGCTGAACATGATATGAGGTTCTGATACAAACTATGATTTGAACTTAGGTGATCCTTTAGTGGAACTTAAGGTAAGAAGAGAAAAAGATTCAGTTTTTAGAGTGGCTCTATAATTAAGATACATTTTTCAGAAGACTAAGAGCATAAGGAAAGATTGAGTTCTGGTGAAGAATTGATTAGTGTGAAAGCTCAGCCTTCTAGATCTTAAACTGCAGAACAGGGAGTGAAGCTATGGTTGGCAGAAGCAAGAAGGGAAGGAAAAAGAATGAGGAAATAACAGTATAGTATTTGAGTGTCTATCCTTTTATCCTGTTGTAGAAGATTCTTATATATCTGGTCATTTATTTATAGAAATTATTATAGTTTGATTATATGTTAAGGATTATACTGATTTTATCCAATTACGAGTATAAAATCAACAGTGGCAAGAAGAACAATGCACAGAATTAAGTTCTAAAGTATTCATGAAATAGTTGTTTAGAATATTCTATTTTTTAATGTTTTCATGTAACCAATTTTACAAATAAGTATTAAATAATGTTTAATGATATGAATTTATCAAACATCTGACATATATGGAAAATCGAGTTATTAGTAACCAAAGATAGGCTTGGTGCCTATATAGCTCAGCGAGGTTAGGGTGCTGGCCACATGCACCGGGCTGGTGGGTTCAAATCCGGCCCGGGCCCGCTAAACACAACAATGACAACAACAATAACAAAATAGCTGGGCATTGTGGTGGACGCCTGTAGTCCCAGCTACTTGGGAGCCTGAGGCAAGAGAATTGCTTAAGCCCAAGAGTTTGAGGGCGTGAGCTGTAAGCTGTGACGCATGGCACTCTACCGAGGGTGACATAGTGAGACTCTGTCTCAAATAAAAAGAAAAAAAAGAAAGAAAAAGTAGCCAAAGTTATTAAAGCTACTTTTTAGATTATTCATGACATGCATTGATCCAACCACATATTTAAGCTGATTTTTTTTTTTACATGTAGAAATTATTTTATTTTCAAGTCTTTTCATGGCTTCTTGAGGTGAACTCAAAATTGCTTTTAAAACTGTAAATTTATTTTGAGTCAACTCACTGTTTTGGTAGGTTTTCCATCATTGTGTTTGTAAAGAATGTTACTTAAACTAGATTTTTTCTGTTTATGTATAAATAATAATTTTAAGCTTTCCTCAAATTCCTTTAGTTTGCAAAACTTCATGCCTCAGTCTCCTTCAGGCAATCCTTGTTTAAGATTTCCACTTTACTGTACAGTTTGCTAACAATGATACCTTTAGTTAATGAAAATCTACATCAGTAAGTGTTTATCTAGATCTTTTATTGTCCACATTTGTTGCTCTACTATGCCCTATATTTTATCATATTGTAGGCACTTACGCTTGTCTCACTTTTATTATTCACATTTTCTGAGGATTTACAGAATTCTCACATTTCATTTGGTGCATTCAATACAGTACTTTTATTCCTCTTTTTATTTTTTAAAAATTTTTTTTACTAAATCATAGCTGTGTACATTAGTGCAATCGTGGGGTACAATGTGCTGGCTTCATATACAATCTAAAATATTTTCATCAAACTGTTTAACATAGCCTTCATGGCATTTTCTTAGTTATTATATGAAGACATTTGTATTCTGCATTTAGTAAGTTTCATCTGTACTCTTCTAAGATGCACTGTAAGTGTGATCCCACTAATTACCCTCCCTCCACCCATCTTCCCTCCTCCTCTCCCCTCCCGTGCCCCTTTCCCCATATTCTTGTGCTATAATTGGGTTATAGCCTTCATATGAAAGCTATAAATTAGCTTCATAGTAGGGATGAGAACATTGGATATTTTTTCTTCCGTTCTTTTTTTTTTTTTTTTATTGAGTCATAGCTGTGTACAATAATTCAGTCATAGGGTACAGTGTGCGGGCTTCACATATAATTGGAGATATTTTTATCAACCTGATTGATATAACATTCATGATATTTTCTCATTTACTATGTGAAAACATTTTTGATCCGTATTTAGAAGTTTTCTCCTGAACCTTCAAATATGCACCACAAGTGTGATCTCACCCTTT
>CAUYRH010133410.1:0-18612 GCA_963574655.1 Perodicticus potto
GCACCTGTAGTCCCAGCTACTTGGGAGGCTGAGGCAAGAGAATCGCTTAAGCCCAGGAGTTGGAGGTTGCTGTGAGCTGCAGTGCCACGGCACTCTACCCAGGGCAACAGCTTTTGAGGCTCTGTCTCTCAAGAAAAAAAAAAAAGGGATTTTTTTCCCCCCCTTTGAGTGCTTTTCCTCATTTTCAGTACAGAAATGTTAGTGAGGCTCAGTGCCTATAGCTCAGCAGCTAGGGTGCCAGCCACATACATTGGAGCTGGTGGGTTCGAATCCATCCCAGGCCTGCTAAACAACAATGACAACTACAATAAAAAAATAGCCAGGTGTTGTGGTGGGTGCCTATAGTCCCAGCTACTTGGGAGACTGAGGCAAGAGAGTCACTTGAGCCCGAGAGTTTGAGGTTGCTGTGAGCTATGACGACACAGCACTCTACTGAGGGCGACATAATGAGACTATGTCTCAAAAAAAAAAAAGTTTGTGAATTTTAAATGCTCTATTTTATTAGCATCTTGGAAAATTTCAGAAAAATTTGCAGATACAGGATAGTAAAAGGGTAAATACTAATTTTTTCAGTAAATAGTTTTGAGCCTTTACTTTTTGCCTAGCAATGTTTAATGTGCTAGGGACTGAGTAGTGAATAGGTCAAAAAGGTTCTTGTTCTTTTTTTTTTTTTTTTTCTAATTAAATAATTTGTTTATTATACTGCATTTACAAAGAAAACAGTGCACTCAGTAGAAAGAATAAAAATGTATTCAGGGTTTTATTTCTGACAGTAAATAGAAATCCTTTAGTGAGATCATGGCAATTTGACATGATTAAGCTCAATAAAGGTTTTGGGGTACTTGGAAGGTTCTTGTTCTTGTGGATCTAACATTCTATGAGTACAATAGAGACCTTTTTTTTTTTTTTAAGAGAGAGGGTCTAGCTCTGTCATCCATGCTGGAGTGCAGTGGTACAGTCATAGCTCACTATAACCTTGAATTCCTGGGTTCAAATGATCCTCCTGCCTGAGCCTTCCAAGTAGCCGGGAGTATAGGCATATATCACCATACCTGGCTAATTAAAAAAGATTCTTTTAGTGATGTGGTCTTGAACTCTTGGACTTAAGCAATCCTCCTGCCTCAGCTTTCGGAATAGCTGGGATTACAGGCATGAGCCACCATGTGCACGCCCCCTCCCCTTTTAACCAATATTTAGTCAGACTTTGCTGATTGACGTATCTCTTTACTCTTTTAATCTAGAACTCCCTGTCCTCATCCTCCCCTTTTTTTTTTTTTTGTAGAGACAGAATCTCACTTGATCGCCCTTGGTAGAGTGCTGTGGCGTCACACAGCTCACAGCAACCTCCAACTCCTGGGCTTAGGTGATTCTCTTGCCTCAGCCTCCCGAGTAGCTGGGACTACAGGCGCCTGCCACAACGCCTGGCTATCTTTTTATTTTGCAGTAAGGCCAGGCCGGATTTGAACCCACCACCTTCGGTATATGGGGCTAGCGCCCTACTTGCTGAGCCACAGGCGCCGCCCTCTCATCCTCCCCTTTTAAAAAAGTGATACTGACTTTTCAAAAATAGTTCAAGTCAGGGGTTATATTTGTGGCTCAAAGGAGTAGGGCGCTGGCCTCATGTGCCGGAGGTGGTGGGTTTAAACCCAGCCCCGGCCAGAAACAGCAAAAAAAAAAAAAATCAAGTCAGTGCCTTATAAAATGTTCTATTTTTTTGGATTAGTCTGTTTGCTTACGATGTGTTCCTACAGATTAAAAGTTGGGGTTAGGTAATGGCCGGGCGTTGTGGCGGGCGCCTGTAGTCCCAGCAACTTGGGAGGTGGAGGCAAGAGACTCGCTTGAGCCCAGGAATTGGAGGTTGCTGTGAGCTGTGATGCCACAGCACTCTATCCAGGGTGACAGCTTGAGGCTCTGTCTCAAAAAAAAAAAAAAGTAATAAAAAAAAAAAAGTTGGGGTTAGGGCGGCGCCTGTGGCTCATTGAGTAGGGCGCCAGGCCCCATATACCGAAGGTGATGGGTTCAAACCCGGCCTCAGCTGAACTGCAAAACAGAAAAATAGCCGGGCGTTGTGGTGGGCACCTGTAGTCCCAGCTACTCAGGTGGCTGAGGCTAGAGAATCGCAAGAGAATCACTTAAGCCCAAGTGCGTGTGACGCCATGGCACTCTACCAAGGGCGATAAAGTGAGACTCTGTCTCTACAAAAATAAAATAAAAGTTGGGGTTAGTCTTGGTGCAGTGGTTCATGCCTGTAGTCCTCTCCTCTGGGAGGAGAGGTGGGAGGATCACTTGAGGTATTCGACACCAACCTGAGCAAGAGTGAGACCCCATCTCTATTAAAAATAGAAAAATCAGCCAGGTGTCCTGGCAGATGCCTTGTAGTCCCAGCTACTTTGGAGACTGAGGCAGAAGGATCGCTTGAACCTAAGAGTCTGAGGTTGCTTGAGCTAGGCTAATGCTATGGCAGTCTAGCCTGGGCTAGACCATTTTGGCAAGAAATTTTCATGAATAATGTTTTGTTTGTCATATTGCCTTGAGTTAAGAGGTCATAATGTGGCTCACTGCCCATAGCGTAGTGGTTAGGGCGCCAGCCACATACATCAGGGCTGGTGGTTTGAAACCTGGCCTGGGCCTGCTAAACAACAAAGACAACTACAACAAAAAAAGAGCCGGGCATTGTGGTGGGCACCTTTAGTCCCAGCAACTCGGGAGGCTGAGGCAAGAGAATCGCAAGAGAATCACTTAAGCCCAAGAGTTTGAGGTTGCTGTGAGTGGTGATGCCCCTAGCACTCTATAGAGGGTAACATAGTGAGACTCTGTCTCAAAAAAAAAAAAAAAAAAAAGAGAGAGGTCATAATGTTAGGTTGTTCTACTATTAGTGATGCTGTCTTTGAAGGTGACTATTAGATCTTTGAATTGAAAAAGTATAGAATAGTTTCCCTTTGCAAATAATAAGTGATCTCTGTAGGGCAAGTGACTTTATTTTTTGAGACAGTAAGTAGCTGGGACTACAGGTGCCCGCCACAATGCCTGGCTTATTTCTTTGTTTTTTTTTCTGGTTGCAGTTGTCATGGTTGCTTAGCAGGCCCAGCCAGGTTTGAACCCGCCATCCTAGGTGTATGTGGCCGGCGCCCTTGCTGATTGAGCTACAGGCGCTGCCATGCCTGGCTATTTTTAGATACGGGGGTCTTGCTCTGTCTCAGGCTGGTCTTAAACCTGTGAGCTCAAGCAGTCCACCTACCTTGGCCTCCCAGAGTGCTAGGATTATAGGCGTGAGCCACCACGCCCGGACGGCAATTGACTTTTTTTTTTTTTAGAAGAATATCACTTTGTCACCTTTAGTAGAGTGCTATGGCATCACAGCTCACAGCAACCTCCAGGTCTTGAGTTTAGGCAATTCTCTTGCCTTAGCCTCCCGAGTAGCTGGGATTACAGGTGCCTGCCACAATGCCTAGCTATTTTTTTACTGCAGTTTGGCCAAGCCTGGGTTCGAACCCAGTACCCTCAGTATATGGGGCCAGTGCCCTACTCACTGAGCTACACGTGCCGCCCCAGCAATTGACTTTTTTTTTTTTTTTTGAGACAGAGCCTCAAGCTGTTGCCCTGGGTAGAATGTTGTGGCATCACAGCTCACAGCAACCTCTAACTTCTGGGCTCAAGCAATTCTCCTGCCTCTGCCTCCCAAGTAGCTAGGACTACAGGCACCCGCCACAACACCTGGCCATTTTTTGGTTGCAGCCGTCATTGTTGTGTGATGGGCCCAGGCTGGATTCGAACCTGCCAGTTCAGGTGTAGGAGGCTGGTGCCTTAGCCCATTGAGCCACAGGCGCCGAGCCTTTTTTTGTTTTTGTTTTTTTTTTTTGAGACAGAGCCTCAAGCTGTTGCCCTGAGTAGAATGCTGTGTGTGGCATCACAGCTCACAGCAACCTCCAACTCTTGGGCGCAAGCGATTCTCCTGCCTCCACCTCCCAAGTAGCTGGGACTACAGGCGCCCGCCACAACATCCAGCTATTTTTTGGTTGCAGCTGTTGTTGTTTGGTGGGCCTGGGCTGGATTTGAACCCTCCAGCTCAGGTGTATGTGGCTGGTGCCTTAGCCACTTGAGCCACAGGCTGAGCCCCAGCAATTGACTTCTTTTTTTTTAATTGTTGGGGATTCATTGAGGGTACAAGAAACCATGTTACACTGATTGCATTTGTTGGGTAAAGTCCCTCTTACAATCCTGTTTTGCCCCCAAAAGGTGTGGCACACACCAAGACCCCACCCGCCTCGCTCCTTCCCTCTCTCTGCTCTTCCTTTCCCCACCCCTCCCTCATTCTTTCTCTCTGCTCTCCCCTTCCCTCACCCCCACTGTGTCATTAATTGTCCTCATATCAAAATTGAGTACATAGGCTCAGCGCCTGTGGCTCAACGGGCTAAGGCACCAGCCATGTACACCTGAGCTGGTGGGTTCGAATCCAGCCTGTGCCCGCCAAACAGCAATGATGGCTGCAACCCAAAAATGGCCAGTGGCAGGCTCCTGTGGTCCCAGCTACTTGGGAGGCAGAGGCAGGAGACTTGCTTGAGCCCAGGAATTGGAGGTTGCTGTGATTGTGATGCCACAGCACTCTATCCAGGGTGACAGCTTGAGGCTCTGTCTCAAAAAAAAAAACCAAAAAACAAAATTGAGTACATGGTGGCTCGGCGCCTATGGCTCAACGGGCTCTCAATGGGCTAAGACGCCAGCCAAGTACACCTGAGCTGGCGGGTTCGAATCCAGCCCGGGTCCGCCAAACAACAATGACAGCTGCAACCAAAAAATGGCCGGGCGTTGTGGCGGGTGCCACTTGAGAGGCAGAGGCAAGAGACTTGCTTGAGCCCAGGAATTGGAGGTTGCTGTGAGCTGTGATGCCACAGTACTCCATCCAGGGTGGCAGCTTGAAGCTCTGTATCAGGGCGGGGGGGCGGAAATTGAGTACATGGGATTCATGCTTCTCCATTCTTGTGATGCTTTACTAAGAATAATGTGTTCCACTTCCATCCAGGTTAATACAAAGGTTGTAAAGTCTCCACCCAGCAATTGACTTTTAAAAGCAAATAACTGTGAACTTGAAAGAGTTGTGCAAATTTTTTCATTCCAGTTTTGTTGAATATTATTTGAAATAGTATACTAAATTTTATAGCTTTAGTATTTGCTATAATGGTATTTAACCCGTAATTATATAGTTATATCCTGAAAGTGTGACTAAACAGCTCTGCCTAGTATGTGAACTTGAACTTTAAGGAATATAGAGCTTTAGTTAACCAGGGAGAATTTTGGTGGAAAGACTCTTGGACTAGACCAGACTGGAGGAGACCACTAGATTTCAGATTTCTGTTGTATACCACCTTTGTTACTGGATGAGCTATTTAACTTTTTTAGGGCCCCTTATGTAAAACAGTGATTGGTGGTAGCATGGTATGTTAAATGGAGTGGGAGGAAGGCTGATCATTTTCACTTGGCTGTCATAGACTGCTTACTTTGTGCAATCTAATTTAGTGGTTAAGAATGTGAGGTTCAGGGTGGCGCCTGTGGCTCAGTGGGTAGGGTGCCAGCTCCATATACCAAGGGTGGCGGGTTCGAACCTGGCCCCGGCCAAACTACAACGAAAAAATAGCCGGGCATTGTGGCGGGCGCCTGTAGTCCCAGCTACTTGGGAGGCTGAGGCAGGAGAATCGCCTAAGCCTGGTAGTTGGAGGTTGCTGTGAGCCGTGACACAACGGCACTCTAATAAGGGCGATAAAGTGAGACTCCATCTCTAAAAAAAAAGAATGTGAGGTTCAGAAACAGCCCAGTATTCAAATATCCAGATTCAAGTGAGCTACTTAATCTAAGTCATCTGTATACAGGTATGGTGATTCTTACCTTACGAGGTTGTGATGATTAAATACAGTAATGAATATAAAACATAGCAAAGTGCCTGGCAGCCTGGCACATAGTAGATGCCAATAAATGGTGTTTGCTGTTATTACATGGTATACATCCCCTTCTTTCCCTCAGAAGTCTCAAGATACTGGGCACACTGAACCGGTTTTTTTTTTTTTTTTGCAGTTTTTGGCCAGGGCTGGGTTTGAACCCACCACCTCTGCATATGGGGCCATTGCCCTACTCTGTTGAGCCACAGGTGCCACCCCACACTGAACTTTTTTTTTTTTTTTTTTGAGGCAGAGTCTCACTATGTCACCCTCATGGTAGAGTGCCCTGGCATCACAGCTCACAGCAACCTCCAACTCTTGGGCTTAAGCGATTCTCTTGCCTCAGCCTCCTGAGTAGCTGGGACTATAGGCACCCTCTACAATGCCCGGTTATTTTTTGGTTGCAGTTGTCATTGTTGTTTTAGCAGGCCTGGGCTGAGTTTGAACCTACCAACACAGTGTATGTGGCTGGTGCCATAACCACTGTGCTATGGGCGCTGAGTCTGAACTCCATTTTAAACCTTAAAATTAAAAACAGGGCTGGGCAAGGTGGTTCACACTTGTTTGTAATCCTACACTCAGGGAGGCCAAGGTGGGAGGATTGCTTGAGGCCAGGAGTTCCAGACCAGCCTGAGAAAAATAGTAATATCCTTATCTCTACACAAAAAAAGATTAGATGGGAATGGTGGTGTCTTCCTGTAGTCCTGGCTTCTTGGGAGGTTGAACCAGGAGGACTGCTTGAGCCAGGAATTTAAGGTTGTAGTGAGTTATAATGTGCTTCACTCTGCATTCCAACCTGGGTGGCAGAGTGAGACCCTGTGCTGAAATAAAAAAGAAAAAATAGGCTGGGCGAGATAGCTCACAGTTGTAATCCTAGCACTTTGGAAGGTCGAGGTGGGTAGATTGCCTGACTTCACAGATTCAAGACCAGCCTCATTCAAGACTAAGCCAGAGTGAGACCCCATCTCTTAAAAAAAAATAGCCGGACATTGTGGTGGGTGCTGGTAGTCCCAGCTACTCAGGAGGCTGAGGTAAGAGAATTCTTTGAGCCCAAGGGTTTGAGGTCGCTGTGAGCTATGACACCACGGCACTCTACTGAGAGCGACACAGTGAGACTCTGTCTCAAAAAAAGAAAAGAGGCTTGGCGCCTGTGGCTCAAAGGGCTAAGGCGCCAGCCAGGTATACCTGAGTTGGCGGGTTCGATTCCAGCCCGGGTCTGCCAAACAGCAGTGACGGCTGTAACCAAAAAATGGCTGGGCATTGTGGCGGGCACCTGTAGTACCAGCTACTTGGGAGGCGGAGGCAAGAGACTCGCTTGAGCCCAGGAATTGGAGGTTGCTGTGAGCTGTGATGCCACAGTACTCTCTCCAGGGTGACAGCTTGAGGCTCTGTCTCAAAAAAAAAAAAGAAAAAGAAAATAAAAGCAATTGACACAGTAGTGGAATTATAGTTAAAATTGGGAAGCTCTTTTTATTTATTTATTTTTACTGTTTTCTCCTAGGAAGGAAGCTCTTTCAGTTCATTTACACCATTAACCAATACAGGTTATGCAGTGAATGACAACCAAAGTTCCTTCTAGCTTTATAGTTTCATGATCTTCTATAGCATAACATGAAGAAGAAAAGGAAAAGTATATTGCAAAAATGTGGTAGTGAAAGTGCTACTGAAATTTATAAAAGTGTTAGTAAGAATGAGAAGTAGTTGTTATTTTGGAAAAGCTTTCAAAGTAGCCAGCTCCACTCAAGCTTTGTTGTAGGGGAAATTGTTCCTGTGTTAGCTTAGTATCAGACCCATTGGACCCAGGGGTAAGGTAAGATTTTACCCAAGATAGCATAGTTTGATGTTCTATCAACGGAATGAGACACTTCTTATATCAAAAAGTCAAGATATTATCATAAATGACTCTGTGCTTTTTTTTTTAAGAGACAGAGTGTCACTTTGTCACCCTTGGTAGAGTGCTGTGGTGTCACAGCTCACAGCAACCTCCAGCTCCAAGGCTTAGGTGATTCTCTTGCCTCAGCCTCCCGAGTAGCTAGGACTACAGTCGCCCGCCACGATGCCCAGCTATTTTTGTTGTTGTTGCAGTTTGGCTGGAGCCGCATTCGAACCTACCACCCTCGGTATATGGGGCCAGCACCCTACTCACTGAGCCACAGGCACCGCCCAACTCTGTGCTTTTTACATCAAAAAAAGTAGCTTTGGAAAAACAACACAAGAAAATTACATGGCCAGGTGCGTTGGCTCATGCTGATAATCCCAGCACTTTGGGAGGCCCAGGAGGGTGTATTGTTTGAGCTCAGGAGTTCAGTACCATCCTGAACAAGAGCGAGGCCCAGTCTCTAAAAATAGCTGGGCGTTATGGTGGCCACCTGTAGTCTCAGCTACTCAGGAGGCTGAGACAAGAAGATCACTTGAGCCCAAGAGTTGGAGGTTGCTTTGAGCTATGAGGCCACAGCACACTAGCAAGATTGACAAAATGAGACTCGTTTCAAAAAAAAAAAAAAAAAAAGAAAGAAAGAAAAAATTATATAGGAAAAAAGTAGAAATGAAACATTTTTTCAAATATAAAAGTAATGATCAGTTCTGTGTATGTATGTGTATGTTTAACATTTCAAATTTTTTTTCTTTTCATTTCCCTAGTCTGTTCATTACCAACAGAGGTAAGTCCTTTAAATTTTTTTTTCTGTTTTTTAACTTACGCATTTAAAGTCACTCTTAATTTTAGAGCTACCTTTAGAAGTTTCTTTTTTTATTTTTCATTTTCTATCATTTAATACTAGAGTTTCAACCTTTTATAGAGTACTTTGATTTGGAATACTTTTATAGTCTTATAAATTTTAAAAATTATTTCCTTTAGACCTTGAGTCATATGTATACATCTTTTATACTTGGGTATATATTTTGGATTTTTACATAGAACTTGTCAGTAACTAATAAAATAAGAGTAACCGGCTCAGCGCCCGTAGCTCAGTGAGTAGGGTGCCAGCCAAATACACTGAAGCTGGCCAGTTCGAGCCCAGCCTGGGCCTGCTAAACAACAATGACAACTGCAACAAAAAAAATAGCTGAGCATTGTGGTGGGCACCTGTAGTCCCAGCTACTTGGGAGGCTGAGGCAAGAGAATCGCTTAAGCCCAAGAAATTGAGGTTGCTGTGAGTAATGCCATGGCACGCTACTAAGGGTGACATAATGAGACTTTGTCTCAAAAAAAAAGGTAAAAAAGTACTGTAAGCCTACATTTGTGTGTCTGATAGAGCAAAGATAGAATAATATTCATTATCTTAAGACTTTCTAAGTCAGGCTATACGGGCAGGTCATGAATATGTGGCATGTGTGTGCCCAAAGCAAGAAATGGGCGTTTTATTTGTTGCTCCTTTTTCTTTCTTTCTTTCTTTTTTTTTTTTTGAGATAGAGCCTCAAGCTGTCACCCTGGATAGAGTGCTGTGGCATCACAGCTCACAGCAACCTCCAATTCGTGGGTTCAAGCGAGTCTCCTGTCTCTACCTCCCAAGTAGCTGGGACTACAGGCGCCCGCCACAACGCCCAGCCATTTTTTTTTGGTTGCAGCCGTCATTGTTGTTTGGTGGGCCCAGGCTGGATTCGAACCCGCCAGCTCAGGTGTACGTGGCTGGTGCCATAGCCCGTTGAGCCATAAGCGCCGAGCCTGTTGCTCCTTTTTCTAATGGACTTCTGTTTGGAAGAGAGGAAATGAATTGGTGTAGTGAGGAGGTAACTAGTCTTTTTAATTTCTAATTTCTCATAAGGCATTTCATGTATGAATACAGACTTCTTATGGATAGGAATTCAGGTGGGAGTAGTTTTTATCTTTCTTTACATAGCAACTATAGGGAATGAATTTTAATTTAAATGTTTTGATTGGTTGAAAATATTTTGTTGTGACTTGATTTGTTCTTTTTTCTTCCTCCCAGTACTGTGAATACATGCCTGATGTTGCTAAATGTAGACAATGGTTAGAGAAGAATTTTCCAAATGAGTTTGCAAAACTTACTGTAGGTATGAGCATATTTTTTTCTTTTATCACACTTATATATCTGAAACAAATGCACATATGGCATTATTTTAAAGTATAGCTATATCTTTAAGTTACAGCTTATGCCTGTAATTCCAGCTACTTGAGGAGCCAAGGCAGGAGGATGGCTTGAGACCAGGAGTTTGATACCAGCCTGGGTTACATAGTGAGACCCTATCTCTAGAAAATACAATTAGAAAAAATATAAATTGGCTTGGCGCTTGTAGCTCAGCGGCTAGGGCGCCAGCCACATACACCAGGGCTGGCAGGTTTGAACCCAGCCCAGGCCTGCTTGCTATACAACAATGACAACTACAGCAACAATAACAAAAAAGCTGGGTGTTGTGTTGGGCACCTATAGTCCCAGCTATTCAGGAGCCTGAGGCAAGATAATGGCTTAAGCCTAAGAGTTTGAAGTTGCTCTGAGCTGTGACACCACAGCACTCTATGGAGGGTGACATTGTGAGAGACTATCTCCAAAAAAAAATAAGATAAAATAAATACACACACACACACACACACACATATATAAATAGGCTGGGCATGGTGGCTCATGACTATAATCCTAGCATTTGGGAAGGCCTACGCAGGAGGATCTCTTGAGGCCAAGAGATGGATACCAGCCTGGTTAACATAGCAAGACTTCATCTTTACAAAAATAGAAAACTTAGTGGGGTGTGTGGCATAGGTCTGTAGTCCCAGCTACTTGGGAGGTTGAGACAAGAAAATTGCTTGAGCCCCAGGAGTTTGAGGCTGTAGTGAGCTGTGATGATGCCACTGCACTCTGGCCCGGGCAACAGAGCAAGACACTCTCACAAAATAATAAATAAATAAAAAAGAAACTGTTTTCTTTGTCCTGTAGAGAACTCATTATGTATTATGAAGCCAGATACAGTGGCTTATGCCTATAATTATTTCAGGGACTCAGGAGGCTGAGGTAAGAGGATCAATATAAGATAGGATTTTGAGACCAACCTGGGCAACATAATGAGACCCTGTCTTCAAAAAAAAAAAAAAAGGGGCGGTGCCTGCTGCTCAGTGGGTAGGGTGCCAGCCCCATATATTGAGGGTGACGGTTCAAACCCGGCCCCAGCCAAACTGCAACAAAAAAATAGCTGGGCGTTGTGGTGGTCACCTGTAATCGCAGCTACTCAGGAGGCTGAGGCAAGAGAATCGCCTAAGCCTAGGAGTTGGAGGTTGCTGTGAGCTGTGTGACGCCACAGCACTCTACCGAGGGCAGTAAAGTGAGACTGTCTCTACAAAAAAAAAAAGAAAGAAAGAAAGAAAAATTAGGTGGACTTGATAAAATGTTCAGGAGGTCCCCCTGACTAGAGGCTGTAGTGAGCTAGGATCATGTCACTGTACTCCGTTGTGGACAATAGAGACCACTGTCTGAAAAGAAAGGAAAAAAAATACGAAAGTTCTGCTTTGGTGGGAATTAACATTTATCTCTATTAACTAAGTTTTTCTCTGACAGAGGATAGGTCTAAATATTGACTTTCTTATAAAAAAGTAAATGGGGTAGTGCCTGTGGCTCATCAAGTAGGGTGTCGGCCCCATATACCGAAGGTGGCGAGTTCAAACCCAGCCTCGGCTGAACTGCAAAACAGAAAAATATCCAGGCATTGTGGCGGGTGCCTGTAGTCCCAGCTACTCGGGAAGCTGAGGCAGGAGAATCGCCTAAGTCCAGGAGTTGGAGGTTGCTATGAGCTGTGTGACGCCACAGCACTCTACCGAGGGTGATAAAGTGAAACTCTTGTCTCTACAAAAAAAAAACAAAAAGAGTAAATGATTTAGGGCAAATACACATTCACATTTATTGTGCAACTACACGCTATTTTAGATTCTGAGGATAAAGCAGTACATAAAAGATTTCCTACTCTTGTAGAAATTACATTCTAGAAGGGGAGACAAATAAGTAAAATATATGGTGTGTAGATAATGATAAGCAGGAAGCCAATAAGAATTTGTGGGAGAGAATTCAAAACTTTAGGTACTACCTGGGGAAGATATTTTTTCTTTTTTTGTAGAGACAGAGTCTCACTTCGTTGCCCTGGGTAGAGTGCTGTGACATCACAGCTCACAGCAACCTCTAACTCATGGGCTAAAGTGATTCTCTTGCCTCAGCCTTCTGAGTAGCTAGGACTACGCACAGGTGCCCGTCACAATGCCCGGCTATTTTTTTGTTGCAGTTTGGCCCAGCAGAGGCCAAGCAGAGGCAGAGGACATAGCCTGAGGAAGGGCCCTGAGGCAGAAACTTACTTAGTATATTCAGGAAACAGTAAAGAGGCCTTTGTGTCTGAAACTGGTTGAAGGATGGAGGAAGAGTGTATGTAGTCAGAAAGGAATACATCTTGTAGAGCCTGGTAGGCTAAGTCTTGGCTTTTACTTCATCAGTATCACTTTGGCTGCTCTGTTAAGCGTACACTGAAGAGGAGCAGGGCACAGTGGCCCATCCCTGTAATCCTAGGCGAGGTAGGTCTGGGAGGCCGAGGCAGGTGGATTGTCTGAGCTTAGGCGTTTGAGACCAGCCTCAGCAAGAGTGAGACCCTTTCTCTACTAAAAATGAAAATCTGAGGCAGAAGGATCACTTGGGCTCTACAATTTGAGATTGCTGTCAACTATGATGACATGGCACTCGACTAAGGGCGACAAAGTAAGACTCCTTCTCAGGAAAAAAAAAAAAAAGGCTTGGCGCTTGTAGCTCAGCAGCTAGGGCGCCAGCCACATAAACTGGAGCTGGCAGGTTCGAATTCCCCCGGGTTGCCAAGCAACAGTGACAACTGCAACCAAGAAATAGCCAGATATTGTGGCGGGTGTCTTGTAATCCCAGCTACTTGGGAGACTGAAGCAAGAGAATTGCTTAAGCTCAAGAATTTGAGGTTGCTGTGAGCTGTGAGTCCATGGCACTCTACCCAGGACTACATAATGAGACTTTCTCAAAAAAAAAAAAAAAATGGAGTAGGCTGAAGAGGGACATAGGCAGAAAAAAGTAGGGAAATAAATAGGAGGCTCTTGCAGTAAACGCTCAAGAGGTGATGACTCAGACCAGAATGGTAGCAGCAGAGGCGGTAAAAAGTGGTCAGATATTGATTATAATTTGAAGGTAGAGCAGACAGGATTTCTGGTAGGTTGGATGTGGGGGTATGAGATAAAGGAACTCCAGGGTTTTTGTCTAAGCAACTAGAAGATTGGAGTTGCTGTTACCAGAGGTGTGAGAGATTGTGGAGGAACAGATTTCCTCAATTTGTTCATATTGGTGGCTTATCTTAGAAAATTGGTAAAAATAAAGGCAGCAGTAAGAAAAGAAAGCCTTAGGGCCAGGCACAGTGGCTCAAGCCTGTAATCCTAACACTTTTGGATTACAGAGTGCTGGGATTACAGCCGGAGCAAGAGCAAGACCTCACCTCTATAAATAGCCAGATGTTGTGGCGGGCACCTATATCCCCAGCTACTTGGGAGGCTGAGGCAAGAGAGTCACTTGAGCCCAAGAGTTTGAAGTTACTGTGAGCTGTGATGCTATGGCACTCTACAGAGGGGTGACAGAGTGAGACTCTGCCTCAAAAAAAAAAGAAACCTTGGGCTTACAACACGCCCGTCTAAATATACCCAGTGTTGCCCCATACTTTGCTGCTCAATTTTTAGATTATTTCTATGAAGTGCAAACCCTTAAACTCGTTAAGTCCGTTTGGGCTAGTAGCTACTAAGGCAGGGTCACAGGTTGGATAAAAACACTCAAACTACTACTGTGAAGCCAGTAGATGATCTCATTCACACCCACGTAGGAGTAAAACTCAATTCAAGTTGGGGGGAGGGGGAATGAGGGAGCATTGGTGCTCTCACTTAATGGCCACAAAGTAGGGGTATGGCACACCTCTTGGGTATGGGGCACAACTACAAGGTGGACTCTTAACAAATTCAAATATTACGTCACATTAACCTGAAATTTAGAAAAAAAGAAACCTCAAAGCTAGTGGTGTTGTCAGTCTATATGGTTGGTCCTAATTGTGACCTACCTGGGACATGATTGTGACTGTAACTGAGGGAGTGGGAATCTCTTCTCATTCAGGACCAGATGTTAACAAGATTAGTATATTTAGCCAAGTGCAGTGGCTCATACCTGTAATCCTAGCAGTTTGGGAGGTAAGGTGGGAGATCACTTCAGCCAGGAGTTCGAGACCAGCCTGGTCAACATAGGGAGACTGTATTTCTTTTTTCTTTCTTTTTTTTTTTTTTTGAGACAGAGTCTCAAGCTGTTGCCCTGGGTAGAGTGATATGGCATCATAGCTCACAGCAACCTTCAACTCCTAGGCTCAAGTGATCCTCTTGCCTCAGTTTTTCTATTTTAGTGAGACCCATCTCACTTTTGCTCAGGCTGGTCTCTAACTCTTAAGCTCAAGCAATCCACCTGCCTCAGCCTCCCAGAGTGCTAGGATTATAGCTGTGAGCCACCTTGCCCAGCCTGAGAAACTGTATTTCTACCAAAACAAAAACAAAGCAAAATTAGCTGGGTATAGAGTTGTACGCCTATAGTCTCAGCTACTCAGGAGACCGAAGCAGAGGATTGCTTGAGCCCACGAATTTGAGGTTACCATGATCTGTACACTCCAAGCTGGGATGCAGTGGAGTGAGACCCCATCTCTTAAAGAAAAAGAAAAATCAGTATGTTTAGATGCAGGAACACTCTATAGACTCCAGTGTTTTATTCTCCTCTCATGTGGCTAATGCAATTCTAATCTATGTATATGTACATATCAAAGATGTTATTTTCTCTTCTATTACTGCAATACTTACCATGACTATAGATTTAGACTTGACTAGAACTCTAGCTATGTGTATATATACATATACATATATATATATATATATATATATTTTTTTTTTTTTTTTTTTTTTTAAGAGACAAGAGTCTCACTTTGTCACCCTCGGTAGAGTTCCGTGGCATCACACCTCACAGCAACCTCTAGCTCTTGGACTTAGGAGATTCTCTTGCCTCAGCCTGCTGAGTAGCTGGGACTACAGGCACCCGCCACAACGCCCAGCTATTCTTTGTTGCAGTTTGTCTGGGGCTGGGTTTGAACCCGCCACCCTCAGTATATGGGCCCTACTCACTGAGCCACAGGTGCCTCCCTAGAAGTTTAGTAATATTAATGGCCCTGCTCTGTTGTTGGTAAATGTCTTACTTGTGTATAAGGTTGCTCAAGGGTGATCTCTTTTCTTAACTAGTATGAAATGCTTATGTGATGGGTGTTAATGCTTTTGAATTTCATTTTTATACCTAGAAAATTCCCCCAAACAAGAAGCTGGAATTAGTGAGGGTCAAGGAACAGCAGGAGAAGAAGAAGAGAAGAAAAAACAAAAGAGAGGTAAGACCTTAATTCACATTTGGATTTGTACAAACATACCTTCCCTTATAAGTAAGTAATTAGAAGTGTTCCCAAAACCAGATGCATGGCACATGCCTGCACTTAACAGCTGAGAATCGCTTGAGCCTGGGAGTTGCAGGCTGTAGATGCTGTAGTCTGTTATGATTGCAGCTGTGACTGGCCATTGTGCCTCTGCCTGGGCAACATGGCGAGACTCCATCTCTTTAAAAAAGGTGGGGGGGATGTTCATAGTTCATAGTTGTTAATTCTATGTGTATTGTAATTCTTTGTGTATATCATACAGAGGAGTACAAAATCATATTCTCAGGAGCATGATAAGATGTGATATGATTTGGGCTTTATCAGCAAATTCAACCTAACAAAACATGCTTATTTGCCCTGTATAAATGTAAAAAGCAGTGAGCCAGTTAAAATTCTTGTGTATTCTATTTAAGTGGAGAGAGGATATTTAACTAAAGGTTTTATCTTCTCATTTCTTCTGATAGCTGATTTGATAATTTTGTTTTATAGTTGTTGAGTATTCTTAATTCTCTTTCACTCTAAAACTAATATCTTGTGTTATGGATCCTGTCCCTGCCTATTTCTTTAATTATTCTCCTCTATGGCTAAAATTAGCTTATAAATATTTTCAGGATCTTGCATCTTAAAAAAAAAAAAAAAGCTCCCAAAAGCTCATAGCATTTTTTTTTTAATCTTTTTCCTCCCCTTCTCTTAGCCAGACTTAGAAGACTAGAGTTGCTACCCCCTTGCTGTCTTGTCATTCACTATTCACTCCTCTATCTGTTCTAAAACAACTTTCATGCCACTGATGCTTTTCTAGTAAAGGTCACCAATGGCTTAGTACTCACTGAATAATAATAGAGTTTAAGCATTCCCTCCTTTTTAAAGTGTTGTAGTTTCTTGCTTTCTGTGGCATTCTTTTTTCCTAGTTCTCCTATCACTCCTCGTTAGTCTTCTGTGCAAACTTTTCTTTCTTCTGTCTCTTAAAGGTTGGTGGTTTTTTAGGATTTTGACCTAGGTCCTTTACCTTCTTGTTCTACATGTTTTCTCTGGATGACCAATTATATCTCTTAACTTCTGCCACCACTACACACTTAAAATTCCCCAAATCTGCATCTTTGGACCTGACCCATGTCTCTAAATGGAAAGTGTGCATGGTCCCACAAGCACCTCAAACACAGCATTTCCAAAATTAAATTTACTAAATCCCAAATCAGTGTCTTTCATTTTCTCAATTTTGATTAGTGATAGTGCAGTTTATTCAGTCATCTGAGCCAAAAACTTGAGAACCTTCTTAGATTTTCTTTTTGTTCACTTTAATCAATTCTAAATTCTGTTATTTGTCATCTTTCGTCTCCTTATGCTGTGCCTAGTGGCAATTACTGTTGCCACTGCTTTGGTTTAGATTTTGATAAATACCTGCCTGAGCTTGTGCAGGAGCCTTATTCTTCATAGATCTACCTGAGTACAGATTCCCTATAGAGTGATCTTGACAAAATGTGAATCTGATTATTTCAGTCCTGCATAGTTTTTCAATGGCTTCGCTTCTACCACAATATAAAGTCGAATATTTGTACCAGAGCTTGATGTACCAGTCTTTTAATGACTGATACATAATCTTTTACTTTTCTGGCTTCATCTGCTGCATATCCTGAAGCATCATTCAAGATAAGTGTAGTTCCCAAAGTTCCAAATGCATTTTCTTATCCCTGTACTTGTTCTCTTTTCCTGGAATGTCTTTTCATATCTCTCTAGCCCTTTCCCCTTCACCTGAACACTTCCTTGTTCTTCAGAACCCAACCTAACTGTCACTTCGTCTTGGAAACTTTTTCTGTCCTTTGGAAGCTGAGTTCCTTTGCAAAGTTACAGTAGTGTAGTGCCTTATTCATTGGATTCTATTATAGTAAATATCCGATTAGTATAAATGTTTAACTTTTTTTTTTTTTTTACTCCCCTCACTAGACTGTGAGTCTCAGGAGGGCAGGGACTATGTTCTGTTCATCTTTGTGTCCTGAGCCCTTAGACCAGTGTTTGGCACATAGTAGGTACTTAATAAATATTTATTAAATAAATACATGCTTGTGTGTGTTAATTTTGTATTAGAGAAACTTAAACCTTTTGAAAATTAAATTTAAAGACTTAGTATTTAGTTACATCAAAAACCAAAACAATTAATGCTAAGTTCTTTCTTAATAAATAAAGGTGGAAGGGGGCAAATAAAACAAAAAAAGAAGACTGTACCACAGAAGGTTACTATAGCCAAAATTCCCAGAGCAAAGAAGAAATATGTAACAAGAGTATGTGGCCTTGCAACTTTTGGTGAGTTGGGCTTAAATATGTTTGAAATGTGTGAACTATATTGGTACCACGAAAACTTTACAGGTCTGTTTTTGCTATGATACAAAATGAGGCTTTGCATTTCTAACTATAGCAAAAAATCTTTTGTAGAGGGGACTTGCATTTTTTTTTCTGGAATTTGTGCTTGGGCACATTGTATGTAGGATGAGGAAGTCTGGAAAGCATTCTCTTTGAAGAAGAGAATCCTCTATCCTCTCTGCAGGAATGGTGGCAAAGAGTTGTAAAATGATTTGTTCACATTAGGAATGACAGTAGAGGGTGTAGAAAGACAGGTAGCAGCAGAATGTCTTGATTTTAGAGCACTTTTAGTTCCGAAAGATGCTGAGTGAATAATGAAACTGGTGTGAAAATTAAACCATGGTCCATGGGGATGGTGCAGTGGCTCACGCCTATACCTTGGGAGGACAAGGTAGGTGGATTGCCTGAGCTCACAGGTTCAAGACCAGCCTGAGCCAGAGCAATACCTCATCTCTAAAAATAGCCAGGTGTTTTGGTGGGCACCTATAGTCCCAGCTACTGGGGAGACTGAGGCAAGAGAATCACTTGAGCCCGAGAGTTTGAGGTTTCTGTGAGCTATGATGCCATGGCACTCTACCAAGGCTGACAAAGTGAAATTCTTGTCTCAAAAAAAAAAAAATGGTTCTTTGGTATGTACATGTGACAGTACAATGAGTAGACCTCATTATAAATATTAAGGCTTGTTAAGATCTTTACCTATAGTAATTTGTAATTATTGTTCTGAAAGGCATATGAAACTCTTTAACAAAATCTGTTTTATGAATTTAAAATGCAGATTAAATTTCAAAATGGAAATTTATCTTTGATGCACAGTTCCAATTATAGTTTTGCTCTTTCTTTTTTTAAAAAAACAGAAATTGATCTTAAAGAAGCACAAAGATTTTTTGCT
>CAUYRH010133417.1:0-20496 GCA_963574655.1 Perodicticus potto
GCTGGAGCTGCGAGCTCTCTTTGCCAAAGTCACCAGGTGCCAGGCACTCCCAGAACTGTGTGCACCATCTCCTACCCTGTTACAGGATCCAGGGGGTGCCACACTCTGTAGCTGCTCCCACAGCCAAAAATCCCTGGCTGGGGCAATCCCAGAGGAGCTATACAGGGTCACTCCCTACAAAGATCCAACAACAATAGAGTGATCCCACCGCAGTCTAATCTAGGATAGACACCTCCAAAGCTCTGAGGATGGCCAGAGACAATGGTGAAAAACAATCATGAGGCAGAATCAATGGAAAATTTCTGGCAATATGAATAATCAGAGTAGATCAACTTCCCAAAGGAATGACAAGGCAGACACACCACAAGATCCCATGCATAAACAAATGGCTAAGATGTCAGAAGTTGAATTGCGTATCTGGATAGCAAATAAAATCAACAGAACAGAGGGAAAGATGGAAATAGAATTTCAAGCAGTAACCAAAAGATGTCTCAAGAATTCAGTGAATTCAAAGACAAAATGACCAAATATTTTGACACATTGAGAAAAGAAGTTGCATCCCTCAAAGATCTGAGAAATACAGTCGAATCACTCAGTAAAAGAATGGAGCAAACAGAAGAAAGGATTTCTGACATTGAAGACCAAACTTTTCAACACTCCCAATCTTTCAAACAGGAAGAAAAATGGAAGGCAAAAACAGATCACTCTCTCAGAGAGCTTTGGGATAATTCGAAGAAAACCAATATTCACCTTAAACAGATCCCTGAAAGTGACGAAGTGGCTTCACAAGATACAGAGGCTCTTCTTCATGAGATAAAGCAAGAGAACTTTCCAGACATGCAAAGAGACTGAAATTCAGATAGCAGACAGTTTCAGAAATTGAGCATGACTCAATCTGAATAAGACATCCCCCAGATACATCATAATCAATTTCACTAAAGTTAATATGAAGGAGAAAAATCTGAAAGCAGCCAGACATAAGAAAACCATGACCTAATTGGGGAAGAATATTAGAAAAACTACATATCTCTCTGTTGAAACCTTTCAAGCTAGAAGAGGATGGTCATCAACTTTAAATCTCCTAAAACAAAATAACTTTCAACCCAGGATCCTGTATCCAGCTAAACTGAGTTTCATCTATGATGGAGAAATTAAATACTTTAATGACATCCACATGTTGAAGAAATTTGCCATAACTAAACCAGCTCTCCCGGATATTCTAGGCCTATCTTCCATAATGACCAATATAAACCTCCACCACAAAAGTAAACCCACTCAGAACTTTTGATCAAATTCTAACTTCCACAGTAGCTAAAGGATTAAAAATGTCCACCAGACTTTCAAACAGCTTATCAATATTATCTATTAATGTGAATGGTTTAAATTGTCCTCTAAAGAGGCACAGGTTGGCTGACCAGATACAAAAACTCAGGCCAGATATCTGCTGCATACAAGAATCTCATCTTACCTTAAAAGATAAATATAGACTCAAGGTGAAAGGATGGTCATCTATATTCCAGGCAAATGGAAAGCAGAAAAAAGCAGGCGTTGTAATCCTATTTCCAGATACAATAGGCTTTGAACCAACCAAAATAAGGAAGAATAAGGATGGACACTTCATATTTGTTAAAGGTACTACTCAATATGATGAGATTTCAATTATTAATATTTATGCACCCAACCAGAATGCACCTCACCTTATAAGAGAAACTCTAACAGACATGAGCAACTTGATTTCCTCCAGCTCCATAGTAGTTGGAGATTTTAACACTTTTTTATTAGATTTTAACACAGTGCTAGATAGATCCTCCAATAAGAAGCTAAGCAAAGAAATTTTAGATTTAAACTTAACCATTCAACATCTGGATTTAACAGACATCTACAGAACATTTCATCCCAACAAAAATGAATTCACATTCTTTTCATTAGCCCATGGAACACACTCCAAAATCGATCACATCCTAGGTCACAAGTCTAACCTCAGCAAATTTAAAAGAATAGGAATTATTCCTTACATCTTCTCAGACCATCATGGAATAAAAGTTGAACACAATAACAACTGGAATCTGCATACTCATACAAAAATACGGAAGCTAAATATCGACACGAATTATCAGAACCTCTGGGATACTGCAAAGGCAGTCCTAAGAGGGAAAATTATAGCATTGCAAGCCTTCCTCAAGAGAACAGAAAGACAGGAAGTTAACAACTTAATGGGAAATCTCAAACAACTGGAGAAGGAAGAACATTCCACCCCCAAACCCAGCAGAAAAAAATAAATAACCAAAATTAGAGCAAAATTAAAATACTTGAAAACAAAAGAATTATACAACAGATCAATTCAATAAATCAAAATGTTGGTTTTTTAGAAAAGGTCAATGAACCAGATAAACCTTTGGCTAACCTAACCAGGAAAAAAATCAGTAAAATCCAATATCACTAAAGAATACTGATGCAAAAATATTCAACAAGATCCTAACAAATAGAATCCAACAACACATCAAACAAATTATACATCATGACCAAGTGGGCTTTATCCCAAGGTCTCAAGGCTGGTTCAATATGTGAAAATCTGTAAATGTAATTCAGCACATAAACAAATTAAAAAATAAAAACCATAAAACCATATTATTCTCTCAATTGATGCAGAGAAAGCTTTTGATAATATCCTGCATTCCTTCACTATCAGAACACTTAAAAAAATTGGTATAGAAGGGACATTTCTTAAATTAATAGAAGCCATCTATAGCAAACTCATAGCCAATATCGTATTGAATGGAGTTAAATTGTAATCATTTCCACTTAGATCAGGAACCAGGCAAGGTTACCCATTGACTCCATTGCTTTTTACCATTGTAATGGAAGGTTTAGTCATTGCAATTAGGGAAGAAAAGGCAATCAAAGGTATCCACATAGGGTCAGAAGAGATCAAACTTTCACTCTTCACAGAGGATATGATTGTATACCTGGAAAACACCAGGGATTCTACTACAAAACTTTTAGAAGTGATCAAGGAATACAGCAATGTCTCAGGCTACAAAATCAATACCCATAAATCTGTAGCCTTTATATATACTAATAGCCAAACCAAAAAAAAACAGTAAAGGACTCTATTTCTTTCACAGTAGTGCCAAAGAAGATGAAATATTTGGGAGTTTATCTAACAAAGGAAGTGAAAGAACCCCATAAAGAGAACTTTGAAACGTTAAGAAAAGAAATAGCTGAAGATATTAACAAATGGAAAAACATCCCATGCTCATGACTGAGAACAATCAACATTGTTAAAATGTCTATACTACCCAAAGGAATATATAATTTTAATGCAAATCCTATTAAAGTTCCATTGTCATATTTTAAAGATCTCCAAAAAATAATACTTTGTTTTATATGGAATCAGAAAAAACCTTTAATAGCCAAGACACTACTCAGAAATAAAAACAAAGCAGGAGGAATCATGCTACCAGACCTGAGACTGTACTATAAATCGATAGTGATCAAAACCACATGGAACTGGCACAAAAACAGAGAGGTAGATGTTTGGAACAGAATAGAGGACCAAGAGATGAATCCAGCTACTTACCGTTATTTGATCTTTCACAAGCCAATTAAAAACATTCAATGGGGAAAAGACTCCCTATTTAACAAATGGTGCTGGTGAACTGGCTAGCAACCTATACAAGATTGCAATGGGACCCAAAATTTACCATTGACTAAGGTAGACTCTCACTGGATTAAAGATTTAAACTTAAGACGTGAAACTATAAACATACTAGAAAAAAGTGCAGGGAACACTCTTAAATGAACTGGGTTGGGAGAATATTTTAAGAGGAGGACTCTGCAGGCAATTGAAGCAGTATCAAAAATACACTACTGGAACCTGATCAAACTAAAAAGCTTCTGCACGGCCAAGAACATAGTATGTATAGCAAGCAGACAACCCTCAGAATGGGAGAAAATATTTGCAGGTTATGCCTCAGACAAAGGTTTAATAACCAGAATCCACAGAGAACTCAAACGTATTAGCAAGAAAAGAACAAGTGTTCCCATCTCAGGGTGGGCATAGGACTTGAAAAGAAACTTCTTTAAAAAGACAGGTGCATGGCCTATAGACACATGAAAAACTGCTCACCAACCTTAATCATCAGAGAAATGCAAATCAAAACTACTTTGAGATATCACCTAACTCCAGTAAGATTAGCCCACATAACAAAATCCCAAAACCAGAGATGTTGGCATGGATGTGGAGAAAAGGGAATACTTCTACAATGCTGGTGGGAATGCACACTAATACGTTCCTATACCTATTCTTTTACTAGGTATAAACCCAGAAGACCAAAAATCACATTATAACAAAGACATCTGTACCAGAATGTTTATTGTAGCCCAACTCATAATTGCTAAGTCATGGAAGAAGCCCAAGTGCCCATCAACCCACGAATGGATTAATAAATTGTGGTACATGTATACCATGGAATACTATGCAGCCTTAAAGAAAGATGGAGACTTTATCTCTTTCATGTTTACATGGATGGAGTTGGAACATATTCTTCTTTGCAAAGTATCTCAAGAATGGTAGAAAAAGTATCCAATGTACTCAGTCCTATTATGAAGCTCATTTATGGCTTTCATATGAAGGCTATAACTCAACTATAGCACAAGAATATGGGGAAAGGGGCAAGGGAGGGGAGGGGTTGGGGGGAGGTTGGGGTGGAGGGAGGGTAATGGGCAGAGTCACACCTATGGTGCATTTTAGAAAGGTACAGGCAAAACTTACTAAATGCAGAATACAAATGTCTCCATACAATAACTAGGAAAATACCATGAAGGCTATGTTAAACAGTTTGATGAAAATATTTCAGATTGTATGTGAAACCAGCACACTGGACATCTTAATTGAGTAATGTATACAGCTATGATTTAATAAAAAGAAAATTTAAAAAAAGTTAAGTTTTCGGTGGGGTATGGTCACTCATTACTGCAATGAGAGCACATTCAGTGTCCAGGAGATGGAGACCAGTCTGGGCGACATAGTGAGAGCTCATATGTATTTAAAAAAATTTTGTTTGGAGCGGTACCTGTGGCTCAAAGGAGTAGGGTGCTGGTCCCATATGCCAGAGGTGGTGGTTTCAAACCCAGCCCTGGCCAAAAACTGCAAAAAAAAAAAAAAAAGTTGTTTTAAAAAGTTATGCATAGACTCTACTGTAGTCTATTACATATGCTGTAGCACTATGTTATAAAAAAATACAGTGTATGAACTTTAATTAAAAATATCTTGTTGCTAAAAAGTACTAATAACCACCTGAGCCTTTAGTGGCTTGTAATCTTTTTGTTGGTGGTGCATTTTGTCTTGATGTTGATGGCTGCTGACTAATCAGAGAGGTGATTGCTAAAGGTTAGGGTTCCTTTTTTTTTTTCTAGCCACATTGGGTTACTTCTTGTGACAGGATCTCAGACTGTCACCCTGGCTGGAGTGAAGTGGCATCATCGTAGCTCACTGAAACCTCAAACTCCTGGGCTCAAGCAATCTTCCTATCTCAGCCTACCAAGTTGCTGGGACTACAGAAACATGCTATCACACTTGGGTAATTTTTTAAAAGAATTTTTTTTTTTTCGTGGAGACAATGTCTCACTATGTTGCTCAGGATGGTCTTGAACTCCTGGTCTCAAGCAGTCCTCCCAACTCAGCCTCCCAAAGTGTTAATATTCCAGGTGTGAGATAACAGCATCAGCTGCAAATTCTTACAATGATATTACACTTAATTTTGCTGCCTGGATTGATTCTTACTTTCATAAAGGATTTTCCATAGAATGTGATGCTATTTGATAGTATTTAACTCACAATAGAATTTCTTTCAAAATTGGGTCTGGTCCTTTCAAATCTTGCTGCTACTTGATCAACAAAGTTTATGTAATATGATAAAGTAATTTGTTGTCACTTCAACAATACTCACAGCATTTTTACCGAGAATAAATTCCATGTCAAGAAATTTTGTTTATCCATAAGAAGTAACTCCTCATTTTAAAAAAAGGTTTTCCATGACATTCCAGTAATTTAGTCACATCTTCAAGCTGCATGTCTGATAATTATTATTTTCACCACATTTTCACTCACTGTTCCCACTGAAATCTTGAACACATCAAGGTAATTTTTGAGGACTGGAATCAACTTTTGCCAAATTCCTATTAGTATTTATATTTTGATTTCCTCTCATGAATCACAAATGTTACTAATGGTCATGTAGAATAATGAATTCTTTTCAGAAAGTTTTGACTTACTTTGCCAAGATATTTCAAAAGAATCACTACTATGGCAGCTAGACCTTTATAAAATGTATTTCTAATTAAAACTAAAACTTGAAAGTCAAAATTTATCCTTGATCCATAGGGTACAGAATGGATGTTGTATTAGCAAGCATGAATTTAAAAAAAAAAAAAAGCTAATCTTTTTGTATATGTTTTTTATTTTTATTTTTTATTTTTGAAACAAAGTTTCATTCAGTTGCCTTGGGGTTAAGTGCTGTGGAGTGCTCTGACATTGTAGATCACAGCAACCTTGAACTCTTGGGTTCAAGTGATCCTTTTGCCTCAGCCTCCCAAATAGCTGGGACTACAAGTGCCTTCCAGGACACACAGCTATTTTTAGAGACAGTGTCTCGCACCTTCTTGGTGTGGTGCAGCTAAGTGGCTCTATCTTGTTTACATCTGGTCACTGTCCTACCCTAGTGAATCAGTTACTATGGGTTGAAGTCTCAGCTGTGGATAAATACCAGCACTTAAGTCACCCCACCCCACATGAGCAACAACTGGAAAAGGAGAATCAAACCTTCCCACAACCACACACCAGGGTACCACTTTGGATAGTCCTCAGGTGATTGGCCTAGTTCAAGAGAGCCAAATAAATTGTCCCAGTCAGCACCAGTCTTAGGTGGGATACTTCAAAATGTCCCCAGCAACTAGTTAGCAGTTGTCTGCTGGCAGCTCAAGTGTTATCCGTTCTTAAAGAACCTAACAAAATAGTTTTCAAACTTTAGTTTTGAGAATGACAAACTCAGGCTGTGCTGATTCATAAGCAATTAAGGTATCAGCAGAATTGCATTCTTGTGAAGGGAGATAAAGTAGTGTTAGGAAAAAATGTGTTTGAACATTATCTCTGCCTTTCATCATTCCAGAGAGCCCATGGCTTCACTCAGAAGAAGTGCCACTGTTTTCTGAAGCACAATTAAGAACATGTCCCACTCTATTAAACTATGGTAGTTTTCTTTTTATTCCTTTTTTTCTCCATTTCAAATCATTGTTCTCAGAAGCAATGCTTTGAAGGTGAAAAAAACTGAGATGTGGAAAAAGATGATATTCCTAACACCACTCAGGCATATACAACTGTAATACATCCTTAATAAGCAAAATTTTTTAAAAAATTACAATTGCTACTCAGCTGGAGGGTGGGAAAGTATAATTCTTACATATTTGACTGAACATTATTTGAGCACTTGATGTATAGCACAACACCTTTTAGAAGATGAATGAAACACTGTCATGTCATCACCATGCTATTTTTAGCAGGCTTCACCCCTTAAGCAACCTCTTAAATTGTACATGAACTTTATGGCCACCCTGTATATATTGAAAATAATGACAATAGAATTCAATTGAAAAAAAGTAAAAAAGTTTATGATAAAATTTCATTTGTAAGACTATCTGCTTTTTAGGCATCCTTTTTTACCCCATAAAAATTTATTGCAGAAAACTAAAAACAGATATGGTGAAGAAATTCATTGAAGTATATAAACATATGCCAAAATAATTTTTGGTATAATATTGGTATAAATGATAATATTATTCCCCTAATAATACTATTATCATTTACATACACAATACAATGTATTTTAGTGAATATTTAACAGTAATTTATAAGAGTTATTTTACTTTTTTTAGAGAAGTTTGTGATAATCACCAATAAATAAAACATGAATTTTTATTGTACCTCCTCTTTATAAAATATTCTTGTATGGGAGGTAATTTACATGGTTTTGCTAGCTATAGAAAACAGCTGGTGCTCAGGGTAAATAAGGATTCAGCACATACTGTGGTATTTTATAAGTGTTCAGGGATTAAGGTGAAGGACTGATTCAGCACATACTGTGGTATTTTATGATAGGTGCTCAGGAGTTAAGGTGAAGAAGGCTTCAGCATACATTGTATTTCATGTATGTTTGATCTAAAAATTTTACACTTTCAAAAAAATTGGTATTTGGGGCTAGGAAAAACTGTTTAATTTTTTTTCTGGTACTTCTATTTCATAGAAACTTGTAATTCATAGAAATATTCCTCATTTTTTACTGAACATTAGTTTTTGTGCTCACATGAGATATTCTCGTTTGGATCCATTTTGCAATAAACCCAGAATTATTGTTTTGTATGGAATTTATCTTCTAATTGTATTCTTTTTGGTAGAAATCAAAGAGTTAGGGGTAAAAATAGCATTATATTTCAAACCATAACATGCCCAGTACTAAAGTAAAATCTGCATAAGAATTAAAAGGTAGATATGTTGTTTATGCATTTGCTTCTGTTCTCTCCTCAACCTTGGCTTCAGATGATTAATTTGTAACTTGGGGTCAGGGTAAGGAGGATACTTTGAGAATCTTGTAAAGAAAGAACAGGTGACTTCTTTACATGAAGGGAAAAGGGAAAAGGTGCATCCTAGAACTGTTTACACTCTCCTGGCCCAGTCTCCCTGGAACAGGTGGATCAGACAATTACCAGGAGCTTTACAAATAAGACCCTGGAATTCCTAGCCAAGTAGGTGAAAAACCAATTCCTAGAACATTTGAAGAGGAACAATTTGGAAGTGGTATAACTAAATCCAGACACTGACACATTATGGCAACAAATCATTTTAATAATATGCAGTTTAAAGTTGTTTACAACAAAGCAGAATCTATTCATAATCCTGTAAGTTTGTAAAATAAACCTGAGGACACGTTCTACCTTGACTCAAAACTAACGTGAATTAACTGCTACTTTTGAACAAAATGCTGAATCTTGGGATTATCAAATCAATATTCATACTTTTAGAAAGGACTAATATATTTGTTATATTTCCTTTGAAACTCAGATGACTAATATTGTCAATGCTTTTTCCCATTTACTATAGTATTATTAAATATAAAAAGCAGAATATTTACATTTTCACTAAAATATAGCTATAACTATTCTTAGATCTCAAAAATAATTCTATGTACAGATTTTCTTTTAGTTTTACTCCAAGATACCAAACATTCAGCTTGACTGTTCTCCCCATTGAATGTAATCAATTAAATGAGAGTAAATCTGAAGAACTTTGGATAGTTGTCAATCACCACATTAATTTTTTAATAAGTGCTTTTGTTTTAAAATGTTTACAATAAACCAGATTATGTAATTTGGATTTAGATGCCAAGTAACTGCTTTATGGATAAAATAGAATTATCTAATTTAAGTGGATGTGTGGATATAATTAAAACATGATACCATGCATTTACATAGCTGCAGAGTTTTTTTCCTCAATATTTTTAACCTCAAGTTTATAAGTAATTATGTGTAATTGATTTAGGTTCTATTAAAATAATTAGATTACATTGATGCAATTTGAAATATGAGTGTGTGTATTGTGGGATTCATTTTGAGCAATTAGCTTCCCCATATATTCTGTCAGCATTGTAATTTGAAACTTGCTTCAGAAAGATATTGATCATGTTTGTTGATGAACATTCTTTATTTGGCATATAGTTGACAAACTCTGACCTGAACTACATCTGTGACACATCATAAACATCCAGTATCAAACTATGATTATCAATTTTTTTCTTCACTTCCAGCATAGGGATAGTTCTCAACCAGCTTACATATTGACAAATTATAAAAAGTACATCCCTCCTGCTTTTGTGCCACTTCTGTGTTTGCATGTGTATGTATAGTCTTTTGTCATGGCAGTGATACCACTTCATTTTTCTTGTTTTACTTGGACCTCATTATAAACACACACACAGACACCATTTACATATACCCAGATACACACACATACCCCATACCACACTCTAGCAGGGATGTCCAACATATTTTGGGCTTTTCTGTGCCACACTGGAAGAAGAAGATTTTGTTCAACCACACATTAAATACACAAACACTAATGAAAACTGATGAGCCAAAAAAAAAAAAAAACCCCAAAAAACAAACAAACAGGTCTGTGTATAACGTTTGTGATCTCTGCCACCAGGGATAAGCAAAAATTTCCTCATATAATCTTCCTAAGACCTGTAGACCATAGGTCAGACACCACTGTCTGGGTTTAAGAAAGAAAAAAAAGTTGATTGCCTCAGTTTCCAATTTTCAAAAGATTACATTTTCCCTATCAAAGTCGAAGTTAATGTAGATGCCCCCATATCTTGTATCATATCAAATTGAATTATTTTATCATCATATCTGTAGTCTCTCCATTATCTGTCACCACTTTTTATTCAATTTCATCTTTCAATCCTACCCACAATGTCCTCTCTGCTAAAACTTGACTAATATCATTATTTCCTTTATAATCTTTTTTAATCTGTAGGTTGTTATGTTTTAGTCCCCTTCCTATGCAATTTTGTTGGTTCAATGTAGAAAAAAAATGACTATTATTCAAACTCAACATAAGAGTTTTTGTTTCATTTCTGCTTTTTAATATTTTTGTGACACTCACTCTGGTCTCTAGGTGTCTGATTATCCTTCCTAAACTCAGCGTTGGCCCCCTCTTACTGAAGTCGTGACTATTAAATGATTTGCAACAGCTGAGTAAACCATTCAACTTCATTCCTCTGTACAATACTTCCTCTTTTATAAGCTATCACACTTTTATTTTGGAAGCCTGTATTATTATCACTCTTATGGAAGGATAAATTCAATTAAGCAACTATTTATCAGGGCTTTATTCTGTACCAAATACTTTTAAAGGTTTGGGGGGGGTATAATAGTGAGAAGACAGAGAAATTTCCTTCTCTCAGAGCTCACATGTTTGAGGTGGAGAGACAACAATGAATATGGAATGAAAGAAAAAGGTAATTTCATCTAGCAATATAATTTGTACAACGTCATGAATTAGAATGATATGATCGAGACAGACTGAAAAGAAGAAAGGCTGGGAAAACTGCTTGTATATATTCATGGTTGTGTCATGTAATCTCAAGCTAATTCATGGATACATTTTTAGTTTTTAAACTATATTCAAAACATTCATTTTCTCTTATTAAAACTTGTTGTAGACAAAATGCAAAATGGTTTTGGTGTATTGAGGTTTATAATGCAGAGTTGAGAAGATGCACTTTTTAAAAAGATAGAAACCCATCTAAATTTAGATCAATCTTATTCACAACTCCCAGTTCTAATTTCTTCCTGTCCAAATTGGCAGTTATTTTATTCATAAGTTGGAGTAAAGCAACTGGCAAAATACTTAGCAAAATACAAACTTTTATATAATAAAGGTTTGTTTTCATCTTTTTATGTCCTTAATTTTCATGGGTCCCTAAAATCTTTTTATTTCTTTAGTTTCCATGAGCCCTACATTCTATTATTCATAGAACCATCCCTACCCAATACATGAGTTCATTCTAAAATATTCAAGTTATTTCAATTTCACAATCATTCCCACTCATGGCCTTTCAATTTTGGTTTAAATACATCTACTTATAGGAAAACACATTTCACTCATGCCTATGATCCTAGTACTTTGGGATACTGAGGCAGGAAAGATTATTTGAGGCCAAGAGGTCAAGACTAGCCTGGAGAAGATGGTGTGAGACCCCATATCTGCAAAAAGCTTAAAAATTAGCTGGACATGTGGTATGCACCTATAGTTTCAGCTGCACAGCAACCTGAAGCTGAAGGACCCCTTGAGCCTAGGAGTTAGATGTTACAGTGAGTTATAAAAAGGCCACTTCACTCTCCAGCCTGTGTGATAGAGTGAGACTCTGTCTCTGAATAAAAAATATTCTGCATTTCATGTAACATCCTTTTTGAGATTTCAGAATAGGAAGGTGTCAAATGGGCAGAAATTATTATCAAATGAAGTAAGAAAGGCTTATTATGGGTATTATTTCTTATTATTAACCTACTGTCCAATATTATAAATATAAAACTAATATTATTAGAATACTAACTGGATATGGCATTTCATAGGTTTTCATTAATCTTTGCTAATTTATTGTATGAGATTTTCGACTACTCATAGATGTAAATGTCTAGGATAGGGTTAATGGTAGAACATTGAAAAGCTATGGAAAAGAAACTCGTATTTTTTGTGAAAATCATCTATTGTTTCAATAACTGCTATATTTGAAAACCCTGTCAGCCAGTTCCCTTATTCAAGAACATTTATTCCCATATGTTTTGTAGTCCCACATCATAAAAATTACCTATTGGAAGAGTTATTGCTTCAGGCAATAATGAGACCATAAATCTGTTAGCTTCTGTTAAGGTCCCTGGAAACACAAAAGAGCTATGTCCCTGAAAAGTGTAAAATCATCATTTTTGTTGATATTCATTTAAATCAGGCAACTTTCTCCACTTGGGGCAGAATTGCTTTGATAGAAACTAAATCATGAGGTCTCCAACCCACAGCAGTTGAAGACACTTTGATTGAACAGAGCAATTACGGTATTAAAAATCAGATTGCTTGACAAAGAACATCCAAAGCACGTATTATATGGAGTTTGCATTTGGAGATCACTTATGATCTAGACAAGCAAGACTTATCTGAGAATTTGATCTCTAACTGGCAGACTTCTAGCAGAGATTATGTGGAAGAGTTGTAGTGGAAGTGTACATGTTTTCTTACTTCTTAATTTCTGTAATAAAGGACCAATATTTTCATTTTATTAAAATGGGGAAATTTACAATTCCACATGTAGGATTAGAATAATAGGAAATTAATTTGATTGATAAAGCTGCATCATATTGGAAAAAAAAAATTGACTTGAGATCAGAAAAACTTGGTTCAAATTAGCTGTCCAACCTTTTCTAGCTATAAACAAGGCTGAATCGCTTCTTGGCCTTTTGGCTAAGGTCAAGTGCAGAAACAGGCTGATTTCTCAACTATCAAAAAAAAAGTAATGTCCAGAGTGTACACAGTGGAAAACTTGCCAGATCATTGCTCACTGATTCTTGTACATTCAGACTCTGAAACCTTTAGGAGCAAGGACCTAAGAGCACCTCTTCCTTTAGGCTGTCCTAGACACTTAGCTACATCTATTACCATTTTGAATTTACTTCTGATTTTCCATCTTTCTGAGTGAGTGTTTTCTCATCCATAGTTATTCAGGTAGTGTTATAAAATATGCTTAGGGCTCCTCTCTTTAGTTTTCTTTTACATGGGTTCAAAGTTCCATTTAATTTTGAAGATATTAATTTTATTGCTAGTCACTGCGGGGATGCAAGTTATAGTAAATAAAGGAAACGGTAAATAGAGAGTTTATAAAGTTAAAAGAGATTTAACATTTACTGAACAACTACCTTATTTGTTCCTTCATTTATTCCTTAGAAAATGATGTTAGAAAAAGAGGTTTAAAGAGGTTAGGTGACTAGCCAAAGATAACATACGTATAAAAATGGAATTTGAATTCTAGTTATGCTGGAGCCAGAGACAATGCTTATAGTATGTTGCCCAGTGGAAATAGCAGTTTCAGGATTTTTCAGAATTTCAGTATCTACTGGTCTCAATTTCTTTTTTGAGACAAAGCCTCAAGCTGTCACCCTGGATAGAGTGCCGTGGCATCACAGGTCACAGCAACCTCCAGTTCCTGGGCTCAACTGAGTCTCTTGCCTCTGCCTCCCAAGTAGCTGGGACTACACAGCGCCCGCCACAACGCCCGGCCATTTTTTGGTTGCAGCCGTCATTGTTGTTTGGCGGGCCCGGACTGGATTCAAACCCGCCAGCTCAGGTGTACGTGGCTGGCACCTTAGCCCGCTGAGCCACAGGCGCCGAGCCTGGTCTCATTTTTTTAATTCAGGTTACTTTATGCCTTTTTACTCCTCAGGAGAGAGTTTATCAAACATCAGAGTGAACCATTCCTCTGTGATGCCTACCCCCCACACCAGTGGTTCATCAGAATGGTACAATGTAAAATATTGGGAATAAAACAAACCTTAGTCAGACTTCTGCTTCTGGTATTCACAAACTGTGAATTTTGGGGTCCTTCTACAGAATCAACCTGAGATACTTTTTAAAAAGTCTTTAAAATGTTTGTAGTACTTTAAGTTTGTATGAGTTTTTACCATCACAAATGGCCAAGCCTATTGCTTACATATTTACTTTAAAAAAAAGAACATGTTAGTGGCGTGGAAACATGCTGAAATGGGAGCACACCCAGGTGTGTAAACATGCCCAAGTATATTATTAGCATAAAAACGCTAGTTTGATTGCTAATCCCATTCTCTCACACTTAAGCCCCTTGGCCATGTGAGGTTTTTGAATGGCTACATGTAAGAGAGTTACTTGGCTAATTGGAGAATTACTTGGTTAATTGACAGAACTAGCATGGCTATATCTGGTCCCTCATGACTGAGCATTTTAAATTTGAATAGTGAACACAAAATTAGTCAAACCTTAAGACACATCAAAAACATCATAAGTCTAATATAGGAAATTAATTTAAATACTCCAAAATCCTTAAGCACATACAAAATGCTATAATTATTAAAAAATTATTAGAGTACCTACTTCAAAATGTCAATTCTATGTCTTTTTGTTATTGTTTCATCATTGTCTCTATACTAAAATGATTTGATAGCTCCCTTGGGTTGTAATTTTATTCATTTATGTCTGCTAATTTTATCAATCCTCAAATCAAACAGAATGTAATTTCAAACTAGCTGATATTGCAGATTCTATTTCATTGACCTATTCATTCTTTGCTGTGTCAAGGGATCTTTTCACATCTTCTAAGTAGATTTGAAACCTGGATCAGTTTTTATTGGTCTTGATATCTTCCCAAGTAAAAGTTTACTTGCTATATAAATGGTGTTCATTATACGTCTTCTTTTAGAATCTAAAGCTGAATCATAGTTGCCTCCATATCAAAGCAATATTGGTTATTCTACCTCAGTTTACAATTAACTTGATTATGCTTAATAATCAAGTTATCACTTAATACTTATTAGCAATATCCATACATTTTGTTTATTTTCTTTTTTACACATTTAAATAGGGATCTGTTTGAGAAACATAAAAATATGACAGAACACTTCACAGGCCACTTAGTATAGTAAAATAGGAAATGGTAACATATATATTTTCAAAGTCGAAACACTCAGTTGTACTAATAAAAGTCACACAGAGAAAACATCTATGAGCAGACAAACTGTGTTTGTATTTTTATAAGGCCAAAAGAAAAATGCATAGACTCATGACTATAGTTGGTAATTTTACACAACCAACTCTATAACTGTGGTCATGTGATACACTGTGATAGCTATCCCAGTGCTTTAAAGATTAATCAGAAACTGCCATAGGTCACCACTATATATGCACTCATCGAAAGAGACATGATCTTAAGATATTTTGTATTTTAAAAATGCAGATGTATGGAAAGGACATCCCTTCATTTACTGAGAGAGTTTCAATGTTTTACACACACACAATGTCAACATTATATTAACGCACATCTGTGCAGGTAAATTTTCAAAAACAAAATGCATAAAATTAATTAAAACTCTCTAGAAGTCTTTACACAACTTAAACCCCCAATATTGAAAATTATGTGCAGACGAAATACATAACATAGCAAATTGGCATGATGTGCAAAAGAGAAGAATTTGTACACAATAATTTGGCAGGGGAGATTTCTTGTGTTTTTTCCCCTACTTTTCCCCTTTGTCTGTTATCTTCAAAACACTCCCTACATCGGCATGTGGTCTGCAAATTTGTAAGTAGATGTACCAACCATTTGAAAATCTGGTTATTAGTAGTCTGTGGCAATTAAGCTATTTTCTGCTTTTGCAGCACTTATAACAATTAGCTTTTAAACTTTTATCTTTTGCCACTAAGTTTCTTCATACACTCAATTTACCACAGATATTTTGAGGGAGCAATTTTACAGATATCTGATATCTTCCATTGTATTTTAAGGAGTAGAGTAAGTAGGAAAGATATTTATATTTTGGTTCCTTACTAAGTCCAGATCAGTGAATGTTCTTCACACAGATAAAACCAATAAGATATATACTTTGATATATAAGGGGGATTTTATAGGCAAATGTCTAAGGCAGTAAAAGAAAAGGCTGGCCCAGCTCTGAGAGAGACCACTTTGCCATTTCTCTTTGTTCTCTCCATGTCCCCAAGTGACTGGATGGTGCCCACCAACCCTGAGGAAAGAGCTTCCCAATGCAGTCTATTCAGGCTCACACACTAATCTGAAATATACCTGCAGACATACCTAAAACACAGCTATGTCAGGCTTCTAGGTAGTCTTTAATCCAATCAAATTGACACTAAAAATTAAGTTTACAAGTCCACCCCTTGTCAACTGGACACCCATACACATCTACTTAAACCAAACTTAATTTTCAAACAACGGCTGTGTACAACCAATACAATGCTAATTCTTTTCCTAGAATTGGGCTTTCAGAATTTCAATATTTGAGATTTTAATCTTTTGGGATTATGTATTTTGGGACATTAGACTTTAGTGATTTTGATCTTTCAGTATTTCAACATTCAGTATTATGGTGATCAGGGTTGTATTTGTCAGGATTATGATTGGAGCTGAATCTAACCTCAATTGTTAACTGTATTTTATACATTTTTATGCATTGGACGTAAGATCAAGTTTATCAGAATGTCTGTTTCAGTATTAATAAAATCTCAATTATTCCTTGCGCTCTAAAATGAAACTGAATACCCCTAAAATTCCAAGTCTTTAAACAGAAGACTATTTGTTATACATGTGATGGACAAAATTGGGATTACAATTACCAGCCTGTTATACATTAATTCAACAATTTCGTTGAGCATCTAGTGTGTGCCAATCACCGTTGTCATCACAGAAGAAAGATCATAAATGACAACATAAAGCCTTGCCCTCTTTTGTCCTGATCAGTGAATATTTCTGATAATGTGGTCAGGAAAAAAACTCTCAGAAGGTGTGTAAAGATATTATTGGGTCTCATGAACATCTGGACAAAAAGCATTCTCCTGTATTTTTCTTCCTGAGTTCACAGAAAGTCCTCTTACTTACCTGCTGTATAAATGAAATTAGGCTTATATCTTATACCCTTAAACAACTGCTTCATCCAATGAAATAAGATGAACAGGGCCAGTCTCTATGACTTAGAGTAGACCCAGAACTCTAACCATTTCTTCTGTTCATCATAGTTCATCTGCTCCAATCACTTATTCATCTGTTGCACATCACTTTTTAGAAGCAACTCCTCTCTCTCAGAAGGAACTTATTACAATGAGAGGCTCAATTTATCTTCTTACACTTTCAACATAAAAAGTTATCTAGAGTGAAATACATAGTTCAAGATATAAAATTGAACTTCTGAGAAATGTGTGAGGTCACATAGCTAAGATCATGATATAAAACATCCTCCCAGAAACTTTCTCTGGTCCCATTCCAAACAATGTGTGGTCTCCATAGGCAACCACCAGTGTGATTTTTATCAACATGGATAAGTTTTACCACTTCTTATACTTCATGCTAATGGAATCACACATTTTGTGAATTTCTGTGTGACTTTCCTTTCCCTCATCATATCATTTTGTAATATCTGTTGTGTTGTGTACATCAGGGTTTATTTATTATTATCATTTTAAAATATTACAGAGGTACAAGTGTTTTTGGTAACATATATTGCTTTGTTATGCTTTATTTCAGGCTTTAAGTGTGCCAATCACCCATGTAGTGTTCACAGTGCCTGACAGGTAGGTTTCTACACACCCTCCGTGTACTCCCCTCTTCTTGATTTTCATGAAATTTTAATTCCCTCTGTGCACATGTGTGCTCATCAGTTAGTTCCAATTTACAGTGAGTATATGTGGTGTTTGTTTTTCCATTCTTGAGATACTTCATGTTTTTCCATTCTTGAGATACTTCACTTAGGATAACTGTCTCCAGTTCTATCCAAATTGTTGCAAAAGAAATTAAGTCATACTTCTTCATGGCTGAGTAGTATTTCATGGTCTACATAGACCACGTTTCATTATTTCACTCATAAATTATGGGCATTTGGGCTGATTCTACATGTTTGCAAGTGTGAATCGTGTTGCAAGAAACATTTGAGTGCAGGTGTCTTTTTGATTAAATGATTTCTTTTCCTTTGGTTAAATGGCAAGCAGTGGGATTGCTGGATCAAATAGTAGGACAACTTTTACTTCTTTGAGGATTCTCCATACTTCTTTCCAAAAAGGCTATATATACTAGTTTCCAATACCACCAACAGTGCATCAGATGCAGTCCCAACCAGCATCTATAACTTTGGGACCTTGTTTCATGAACTGTTCTAACTGGTGTTAGGTAATATCTCTAAGTTGTTTTGATTTGCATTTCTCTCATGCTTAGAGGTATTTGTGGGCCATTTGTCTGTCTTCTTGGACATAGGTTCCGTTCATGTTGTTTACACCCTTGATTGATGGGATTGTTTATATTTTTCTTGTTCTTTTGCTTGAGTTCTTTGTATATTCTGGTCACTAGCCCTTTGTCTGATTTGTAACATGTGAATATCTTCTCCCATTCTGAAGTTTGTCTATTTGCTTTGTTGATAGTGTCCTTAGCCATGCAGAATATTTTTAACTTGATCAAGTCTCTTTATTTGTTTTTGTTGCTGCTGCACTTGCTAATGTGGTCTTCTTCATAAATCATTTCCCAAGGTTGATATCTTAAGAATTTTTCCCGCTCTTTCTTGTAGGTTTTTTGTCATTTCATATCTTAAATTAAAATCTTTTATCCAGTGTAAGTTAATTTTTGTAAGTGATGAGAGGTACAGGTCTAGTTTCAGTCTTTTTCATGTGGCTAACAAGTTCTTCCAGAATCATTTATTAAATAGGGATTCTTTTTCCACTATATGCTTTTGTTTATTTTATTTTATTTTTTATTGAATCATAGCTGTGTACAATAATTCAATCATGAGGTACAGTGTGTGGGTTTCACATACAATCTGAGATATTTTTATCAACCTGATTGACATAACATTCATGAGATTTTCTCATTTACTATGTGAAAACATTTTTGATCTATATTTAGAAGTTTTCTCCTGACCCTTCAAATATGCACCACAATTGTTTAGTTTATTGAAGTTTAGATGGTGATAAAAGGATGGTTTTACCTTCAGGCTCTCAATTCTGTTCCATAGACCTATATCTTTATTTTTATGCCAGTATGTGCTATTTTGATCACTATAGATTTGTACTATAACCTAAAGTCTGGTAACAGGATACCTCCAAATTTGTTTTTATTTCCAAGAATTGTATTATTGGGTATTTTTTTTCTGGCTTCATATGAATTGAAGAATATTTTTTCAAGTTCTTTAAAGTATGACAATGGTGTTTTAATGGGGGCTTCTTTAAAGCTACAGATAAGCTTAGGTAGTATAGACATTTTAACAATAGTGATTCTTCCCAATCATGGCATGGTATGTTCTTCCATTCATTAATGTCTTCTGCTATTTCTTTTCTCAAGGTTTCATAGTTTCTCTGTAGATATTTTTCACCTCCTTTATTATAAGATATTTCATCTTCTTTGAAGCTACTAAGAAAGGTATTTTAACTTTGAGTTGGTTCTCATCTTGACTGTTATTGGTGTATATGCAGGCTACTGATTTGTGAGCATTGCTTTTATATCCCAAGACAATACTGTATTCCTCGATCACTTATAGGAGGAGTCTTATGGTCAAGTCCTTGGGATTTTCTAAGCAGAAGAACATTATCATATTGTAAATGATTGACATACTCTGTCCTCATTTGAATACCCTTGATATCCTTCTTTTACCTGATTTTTATTGGCTAGGACTTTTAGCACTATGTGAATAGTAATGTTAATAGTGGAATCCTTGTTTAGTTCTAGTTCTAAGTGGAAATGCTTTCAGTTTTACTCCATTCAGTATGATATTGGCTGTAGTGGGGGTTTTTGTAGATAGATTCTACCAGTTTGAGAAATATCCCATCTTTTCCTATTTTCTTAAGTGTTCTTATCAGAAAAAGATACTGAATTTTGTGGAATGCTTTTTTCTGAGACTATCAAGAGGATCATTTGGTCATTGTTTGCTTTTTATTTTCTTTAAAATTTTTCTTTCTTTCTGAGATGATTTGGAAGCTAGTATCTCTAGTCAGCTAACTGGTCTCTCCTCTCCAAAAATTTTATACTTAAAATTAAATTTATATAGATAATTTTCCTCTGATATTATGCATATAATCTCCCATTACATTGTGTGCTGTTGAATATACTCACTAATCCTTGTGATTACCCTTTCTTTGCTGAAATTATAGAAAAA
>CAUYRH010133418.1:0-25413 GCA_963574655.1 Perodicticus potto
GTTCTCACAAAGTAATGAGAAAGTCTCTTGAATGTTATCGCAATCAGGTTGATGAAAATATCTCTGATTGTATCTGAAGCCTGTACACTGTACCCCATGATTGAATTATTGTACACAGCTATGATTCAATAAAAAAAAAAATTTTTGGAGCAAAAAAAAACCACTCAAACATGGCCTCGGTCACTACAACATCTGATACAACAGGGGGAAATAGTCTCTAAAGAGTTTAACTATTGGTCCTGGCATGGGATTTCACCTGGCCAACAAAAGAACAGGTACCTGGACATCCTGATTCTAAGAATTACTCATTTCTTTGCATGTCAATTTTCTTTAATTAGTCACCATAACCTAAAATAGTTAGTCCATATCCTCCATGGTAAACAGCCCTTGCCCACCTCTATCCTACTCCCTGACACACAACTGCGTTGGGCCCTCTCAGGTCTTATCTGGGTTCAGCTAGAAATCTTTTTATATATGTTGGATTGTGTACAGTATTCTAACATACGGGCTAGGGAACACCGTATGGCTAATAAAGTGAAAAAGAAAAAAGTTTTAAAACTAATACTGACAGTGATTCTATGTAAGTGAAAAAGATTAATGCTAGAAATCATAGAAAGATAGTCTAAAAAGACTAACTGGTAGCTGGGCACAGTGGCTCATGCTCATAATCTTAGCACTTTGAGGCCTGAAGTTCAGGATCAGCCTGAGCAACATACTAAGACTTTGTCTCTACAAAAATTTAAAAATTAGTTGGTCATGGTGGTGGGTGCTTATAGTTCTACTTACTTGGAAGACTGAGGCAGGAGGACTGTTTGGGCCCAGGAGTTCGAGGTTGCAGTGAGCTATGATTAGGCCTCTGTCCTCCAGCCTGGGCAACACTGTGAGACTCTGCCTCCAAAGGAAGATTAATATTATCAAAGCACCTATAAATCTAAAAAATAAGAAGTCAGCCACCAACAAGCCCGTTATGTATATTCTGGCCCAGTAGACAGAGCACAGTGACCTGGTCCCATCTCTGCCTGAGAGCCAGGTGACCTTAAGCAAATCACACACTCCCTGAGCTTCCACATCATCCTTAGCAGGCTGGGAACCTATCACGGCTGCACCTTTCCCAGTGCACTGAGGACAAAATGAAATGATGCACACGAGGGCATTCTGTAGAATACATAGCATATCTGAGGGAATGAAGCCAATCTATTGGAATGCCACTGGATACACTTACGTGGTAGCCAGAATTTCTAGACAATTTAAGTTAAAATGTCTTTATAGCTACCCTAAATATTTTTGCCTCCTGACTTTGCTTTTTAATTTCTGTCCAAGAAAAGCTAGACTGGGATGCTGGTAGCCTGTCACTACTGTGTGAGTGGACAAAATACCATGTACTCCTGATGCTGCATTCCCAAGTCTACAGACTTGGAAGACTTTGACCACTCATTCCTATTCTGTTTCCACCTGCCCATCATGCTTCCCCAAGCATTCCACTTGAATACCCCATGGATGTCATAAATTCACACTCACACTCCATCCACTAGAAGGAATTTCATGGAAACGATAAAAAAAATTCGTTAACCAACAAGCATCCTTAGTGTGCCCAAGTAGCTATTTGGCAATTTTTACCTTTAAACACATATTTTCCAAAGAAAAATACTAAGATGTTCAAGCAATTTAACATTAATTAGGTACAAAGAAAAAAACACTCCAAAATCACCATAGATGTGATCATTACAAGAGGATCACTTAAGCCTGGGAGTTTGATTTTGCTGTGAGCTATGATGACCCCATGGCACTATAGGATGACAGGGTGAGACTCTGTCACACACACAAAAAAAACAATAATAATAATTGATTTACATGCAATTCTTAAGAACACCTGCATGTATCTTCCAAAATGAGAAACAGCAAATTCTCCTAGTAGCCTATTAGAGCTTATCTAGTTGAATAAGAAATAGAATTTTGAAAGCTTGAATGGCGGAAGAGGACAAAGCCTCAGACCTAGGTTTATCAAGCTCCAAAGCAGCGGTTCTCAACCTGTGGGTCACGACAGCATTAGGAACCACTGCTCTAAAGCAAGGAGTCCACCCATCTTCTTGTGTGTCTGCTCTTCAAGTTTCTGCTTCTTCCTGATACCAATGACAGACACAAAAGATGTTCTACTCTTAGGAAATCAGACTATATTCAAATACTCATTGGGGGCAGGAGTAAGGAGAATTCTGGCTAAAGAGATTCAAGACAACATGCTAGTCAAGAAGTTAGGCTGAATACACTCAACTCCCCTTCCTGACTTGTTTTTAACAATATAACATAAAACAACTTACCAACAAAATGTTGCAGTCCTGTTTTCAAGAAACCTATACAAGTCTAGTATAATCTGTCTTTCCAGGTGATCCTAAATCCCTTTTCCCTCTCTAGAATGTAAATCCACATAAAGATTCCCTGCTAATCAATTAATGTTCACGATCTGTAACAGTTCCAGCTCAGAATGCCACCTATTCTGTTTGCTGGTTCCTCATACCTGACATTCTGCATATCCTAGTTGCTACCACTATAGTTCTCTACAAGTTGTCTGCAAATTGTGTATTTAAAAATACAGGCTCTTGTTTGTCAAAGGAAAAAGACATCAGTCTTAAATATCTTTATTAGCAGTGCCTACCAATGACAGGTTGTTTACTGAATTGAATAGTGTATTTAATATTACATAGTAAAAAAAATTATTCTACAAAAGATTTTGCACCTGTGTCCTACAAGAAAACCTATTCAAAACATGAGCACAGAAATTAAAAAATCCTGACATCTACAAATAAGTAAGGCACAGATCTTAATTCTGATAAAGGTAAGTATTTTAACTTAAGCAATCAATCACAATCACTCTATATTTTAAATATCTTCAAATTGTCATTTTCAATCCCTCCTTTGCACCTATTTAATAATAATGTGTGGTTTTAAATAGCTTTCTTAATCCCAAGTATAAGAATAGTTTTATTAATAGTTAAATGCTAAGATTACAAAGGAATATTATACTCTATGAATATTATATAAGTAACAACTTATAATGGTCTTGTTTATTTCAGTTCAGGATAACCAGTGATACCTCATCATAACCACAGGGGAATCTATATCTGCTAAAAACCAAATCTATTAGCCCAAAATGACTTTAACACTTAGTCCAAGTCTCTAGTTTTCCTTTTTGCAAACAGCTTTGTCTTCGCCTCAATTTTTACCAAAGTATGTAAGATTAAAACAAAAATACCACAACCTGACTCATCCTATACAAAAGGGGGAAACCAAAGTTTTTCTTTCCAAAAAAGTGAAGGGAGGCAATTATTTCTAAGCAAAAACATTCTGAAGAGAAAAACTATCTGGCCTCCCCAGCAAACAATAATATTCAAGGGTTAGAGGGTAAGTGGAGCAGGTTGACTACAAAGAGAGACAAAGTGGGCTTCTAGGGTGATGGGACTTGTTCTGTCTTGACTACGGTGCTGGTTGTGTGACTGTGTACTAGAATTCATAGAGCAGTGTACCCAAAGAGGCTACATTTTGCTTGTGTAAATTATACTGCAGTAAGCATGATTTTTTAAAAAATCCCATTACATATAAACAATGTACTAGACACCAAATTACAAAATCCAACATATGAGCATCCAGTTCTCAAGAGTTCTAGATCTATTATCAACAACTTGCCAGTAAATGATTCAAATTCAGCCTTTAGTATTTTATATAATTATTTCCTTATATTTACAGATATTCTACAGAGTGACTTAAAACATCAACTACAATTATCACAAGATATATTTTGAACAATTACACATTTATAGGAAATTATAGTGTCTTATTCTTTAAAAATCAATATGGTTTGAATTTGCTACTAAATTGTACCCTTTCTGTATTGCAAATAAATTTTGAGAAATGTAAAAGGTGATTAGATTCATTCAAGTCCATCAGAACCACTCTGAAATGTATATTAAATGCATTTTCAATTGATTTCAGATACTCATTTATATATCTTGAGCAAGATGTATTACAAGAGACTGCTTTTGAAATAAGAATGTTTCAGAAATTCATCTCAAAAATGCTTGAACAACAAATGGAACCCCATGATTTATGCTCTTACACCTGTTGAAGAGATCCTTCCAGTCGCCCTCTTGTAGCATGTATGCAGAAACATACAGGTTTCTTCAGAAAAAATAAGGGTCAAAGAAGTGAATCATGTCCTTTTCACAATCACAGTACTTTACGTTTCCTTTTTACAACACAGTAAAAATCATTCCTTTATATGTTCACTTTTTAAATAACAAATATCTTCCCCACACACAAAGGAAAATAGCCACTGTGAGTTTAGAAACTTAGAGTAAAAGTTCCTGATAGGATGCCCATGTACATACCAGAAATATGACAAAATAAGATAAAATTTTTCCTCCGAAGTGCAATATCCTACAAACTTGCTTTATAAAAAGCAAAACTGACTCAACCGTTTTTTTCCCTAAATACATAGAGAAGTCTACTCCAATATGAAGTTTTGTTTTTCACAAAAAGAATATTCACTTGACTTAATTTCATGTTTCCAATAAGAATGAGGCACTACTGATGGATAATCAGGGTGAAGAGCTCAGCGGCAGGACTCCTGAGCCGCAAGTAAGGGAGACCAGAGGTGTCCCAGCTCGGTGCCCCCAGGAAAGAAGTCGCTCAGCTTTCGGATGGGACTCGGGCGTGCAGTCAGTACATCTTGCCGCCCTGGTCGTCTGCCTGAGACAGGTACGTCTTCCCAAGCCCACAAAGCGCAGCTCCACGCAGGTGCCGCGTGGCGCTCAGCCCCCCTCGGGGCTCACCCCCAGAGGGCAGGTCTGGAGCGGCCCTCCCCGCAATTTGTAAAGGACATTCTCGGCACAGGCCGTTAACTTACCAGCGTCTTGAAGGCAGGCATGATATAAGAGCAGGAATTTTCCGTTTTCAGGAGTTTTTGAGACGGTTGGTGTTGAGGTTTTCTCTTTTTCGTGCGTGTGTGTGCGCGCGCGTGTGTCTTTCCCTTTTCCTCGATATTACTGGTTTCTCAGAGCAGGGTTTCCAATAGAAGATGAGACAATGAAGTCAGACCCCGAGCGCGCGGCCGCGCCTTCCGCGGTGGTCCCCGCGCAGCCGGGACTCGGTCGCCAGCCCCGCGTGGCCGTCCCCGCCCGCCCGCCAGCTTCAGGAGGCGGAGGGCTGCAGGGCCAGCTCTAGGCGGGCTGCAAACGCACACACGCCTAACGCGCAGCCTCCTCTTCCTTTTGAAGACCCGGGGGCCGGGGACACGGGTGCGGGGAGCAGGTCTCTGGCCCACATGACCACGGAGTAGGCGATCCCGGCGGGACCCCGCGCGGTGCCTAACGGCCCCCACCCGCCTCACTGCCACCCGCGGGGAAGAGAAGCGCAAGTGGCACTTCCCCCAACCCCCGCGGTCTCAGGTTTAGGAGGTCACAGGTAAGGCCTGAGAATGTGCATTTCCAGCCAGGTCCCAGGTGATGGTGACACTGACGCTCCGGATCTGGGGACCACACTCGGAAGCGCCCGCCCCTAGAACCTGCCCCACGTGGGTGTCATTAAATACAAAGTCTGACTCTGAGAGTCTAGTGGTGAAACCGGTTAGGCTCTGGGCTCCCAACCTGGTGCTCCAGGAGAGGCAAAGGGCTGGAGGTGGAGGGCTGGCGGAAAGACCTTTGGGGTTAGGTCAAAAACCCCAGGTACTCCTCAAACTCATCCTCTGAGTATGCCGGGGAAATCTGTGCTCGCTGGTGGGATGGACGCCCCAGTTGCTCCCAGCATGAGGGCCGCCCTGCTGGCCGGCCCAGCTGTAGCGACCCTATCCCCAACCCCACCCCCCACCCCCAGCCCCTGGTGAAGACTGGAAGCACACGACGGTCATTGAGAAGCAGGTGACTTTAAGGCAGCTATTGTTGGTGAAAATTGTAAGTAATGAACAGGCCAGGCCGTTGAGGCCCCATGTCACAGTCATGCCTAATTAATCACCAAACTATCACTCAGACGGCATACGGGACGCGGCTTTTGATGGATCCTGACCTGGATCTCTAATAGAGGAAAACCAAGCAGGCCCTTGGAGGGAACCCTGGGCGGTGCCGGCCTCAGCTGTTTGGGGTACAGCCAAAAGTAGCCCAGGGGCCAGACACGGTGGTTCTTGCCTAGGAGACCAAGGCCGGAGGATCCCTTGAGCTCAGGAGTTCTAGAACTCAGAACTCAGCCTAGCACTCAGCCTAAGCAAGAGTGACACCCTGGTCTCAACTAAAAATAGAAAAACTAGGTCGTTTAGTAGTGCACCCTTGCACTCCCAACTACTGCAGGCTGAGGCAGGAGTAACGCTTCAGCCAGAGTTTGAGGTTGCAGTGAGCTCTGGTGAGACCACTGCCCTCAAGCCTGGGCAGCAGAGGGAGACTGTCTCAAAAATAGCCTGCAGGGACTTAGTGCACTCTGGGATTGTAAGAGTGAAGTCCATGGGTAGTGAAAACAGGTTTCAAGCACAGGAGAACCACCAATTTCATAAACTACAAATGGTGGTTATTAAAAGTCTCTACTGGCCCACACAAGTCCAGTTTCCCCTAAGGCTGAATCTGGTTTCTCCTTGTAAGGCAGTTTCCTGACCCTTGAAGCAGAGAAGTCAGTTTGACAGCAGACTATAAGTAGTGGTGAAATCCACCTGGTGAAGAACTGCGGCAAACAAGATGCTTCAAGATACTTCTCTTTGCCTGGCTCAGCTTCCCTCTTTCCTCTCCTGGGTGTCTCCACAGTATCCACATGTTCCTTCCCACTCTAAGTCAAAAATTTTATTTATTTTACTTTTAATTTTTAAGTTTGAGAATATTTTACAGGGGTACTCACAATTTGGTTACATAATTTGCTTTTGTACATTTCAAGTCTAAGTTATAAGTGTGCCTTTCACCCAGAATGTGTGCATTGCACTGGTCAAGTGTGAGTTAATCCAACCCTCCCCCCACTTGATTCCTAGTGAGTTTTCGCTCCATGTATGTACACAAGTGTTGATTGACTAGTTCCAGCTTAGCACTGAGTACAGCTGGTGTTTGTTTTTCCATTCTTGTGATACTTCACTTAGAAGAATGGTCTTTAGTTCCTTGCGAGTTATTACAAAAGATACTAGATCACTGTTTTTTATGGCTGAGTAGTATGCCATAGTGTACATAGACCACATTTTATTATTCCATTCATGTATTGATGAACACTTGAGTTGTTTCCACATCTTTGCAATTGGAAATTGTGCTGCTATAAACATTTGAGTACAAATGTCTTTATGATAAAATGACCTTTTTTTCCTTTGGATAAACACCTCATAGTGGAATTTGTGAATGAAATGGTAGGTCTACTTTTAATTCTTTGAGGTATTTTAAGTGGAAAATTTTAAGTGACACTTAAAACAATCAGTTCCATGTGGTAGATTTGCTTGTTTTTTGTTTGTTTTTTTGAGAAAGAGTCTCACTTTGTCGTCTTCTATGGAGTGCTGTGGTGTCACAGCTCACAGCAACCTCCAAATCTTGGGCTCAAGCAATTCTCTTGCCTCAGCCTCCCTAGTAGCTGGAACTTCACAGGCACCCACTACAAAGCCCAGCTATTTTTGTTGTTGTTGTTTGTTTAGCAAGCCCAGGCTGGGTTCAAACCCACCATCCATGATGCATGTGGCCAGTGCCCTACCCACTGAGTACAGGCACCCAGCTGATGATGAATTTGCTAGTTAATGGAAACCATCATGAAGACATTTTAATTATGAGCAGACAGGCAGACAAAGATGGTGGAGAAAACAGACATCTATCAAGCATCTACATCCTACCACACATGCTAAGCCGTTGTCCAGCATCTCATTTAATCTTCACCCCAGCTCTGTGAGCTAAGTGATATTGACCCCACTTTTCTGATGAGGAAATTGAGACTCACAGACTTATATTGGCTGCCTAGAGCACGTATAAAGAAAGGAACCCACGAGCACAGTGGCTTCATAGACACCTACCACTTATTAGAGATTTAACTAGACATTTAACCATCCTCCACTTTCTATGTATATTTTATACATAGGCCTATGAGATAAATTCTATCAATTTTTCACATCTTATGGTTGAGAATATGGATGTTCAGGAAGATGAGGTGACTACTTAAGGTCACATGGCCTGAGAAGTGGCTGAGAAGAAGTTGAATCCAGGAAAAAGTCCAACGTCCTGATCACTTCCTTCACCCACACTGCAATCAATCAAAAATGAAGATGGCTTCGGGCAGTGCCTGTGGCTCAAAGGAGTAGGGCACCACCATATACCAGAGGTGGCGGGTTCAAACCTGGACCTGGCCAGAAACTGCAAAAAAAAAAAAAAAAAGAGGAAGAAGAAAGAAAGAAAGAAAGAAATGTGGATGCCTTCAATGCCTGGTCTCTGCAGACCACTGCAACACCAGCAGACACACTTCTGTGAGGCAAGCTTTTCTAGGAAGCAAAGCTCTGTGTATGCTGTGATGTGTCGTTCAGAAGGCATTCTACTCACAAGAACAGCATGTTCTCTTGTTAGAGACCCTCAAACACCCACAGAAGCTGTTTATCATACAAGAAAACCTACTGCATGAAATAATAAGCAGAGAAAATGAGTGGGAGTAAGTAAATCTCCTTCTGACTCACCCTGTTCATCAAAAAAGATAATGGTACCCAAGGATGGAAACTTTGCATGGTTTAATGCAGAGTGGAGAGGGTGATTATTCCAACTCTACCTGAACCTGAACCCTGATCAAAACTAGGAAAAGATGCTTGAGACAGTTAACACAAACGACTAGACCAAAAACCACCCTGAACCTCATGTTGACGACTGTCCCTGTGCTCATCAGGGTCCCAGTCCCATTTCCACCTCACCCATGGCCTGCCTAAGGAAGCACCCACTTGGTATGTCATCAAAAGATCTGCCTCTCCCCAAATATTCTACAACAGTGATAGAAAGCCTCATCATTAAGTCATCTTTTGGAGATGAAGTACTGAATTCTTAAAATTCAGTCATTTTATATGTGATGGGTGATTGCTGTATTTATTATTACACTAACAAGATGAGTTTGCAGGATGAGCTAGACACTACCTGAGAAAGTGAAGTCCTGTGAGTTGGAAGGACAGGCTGTCTGTCAAGGTGCACCTTCCTCACCTTCTAGCCCCACCCTTTCTCTGCTTAGTGAAGTTTTACCTATCCCAAAGCTGAGTACCTGAATGATGTGAAGAGCACATCGGCCCATCCTTCTCACCTGTCAACACGGCCCTGTGATTGGTCAGTGCACACCTTGCGCCTCTAGTAGCCCCCTCAGTCCCATAGCATCCGCCTAGTACAATCCAGGCACTCAACAAACACTTGCTGAAGGCTTCAACTTGGAAAGATCAGAGTGTAAAAAAGCAGAAGCTGATATAAAAAAGTGCAAGGGAGGAAAGAAGCCTACAGATGACTAGAAGCGTATCATGCCAAAGGATGCCTTTGCAGTGGTGCTTTTTCTTCTCTGAACCTGGGGCCAAAAGGTCTGCTGTAGGTTCTGAAGTGTTCTTATCTGCTTCAGTGTATCATGGGAACAGGATTGTTCCTCATATTATGTGAGTAAGAATTGGTCTGTTCTAAAAGGATCTGAGAGATAACTCTCTAAACATATGGAATTAATAAGAGAAGGGAGAGACTTATTGCACCTGCAGTAACACCTGTATTTAGTAGTGATGAATGGGAAAGATGGGATTACTAAGGCAGTATGTCAGAGATTACCTCAACTGAGCATAAATCAGAGTTCATAAAATGTGATTTGAAAGTTGAATTTGGTGGATGGAACAGGAGAATATTATCTTAAGTGAAATATCTCAAGAATGGAAAGACAGATACATGTTCTTTCTGATAAGGGGCAGTGAAATAAAAGATCTATATGGTCAAAAAGAATAGTAATGGACATTGGAACCTAAGAAGGAGGAAGGGTGGGAGGGGTGAGGGATAAAAATCTTACCTATCTGGCTTGGCATCCATGGCACGGTGGTTATGGCACCAGTCACATACACTGAGGTTGGCAGGTTTGAACCCAGCCCAGGCCAGCTAAGCAACAATGACAACTGCAACAGAAAATTAGCCAGGCATTGTGGCAGGCACCTGTAGTCCCAGCTACTTGGGATGCTGAGGCAGGAGAATCGCTTAAACCCAAGAGTTTGAGGTTGCTATGAGTTGTGATGCCATGGCACTTTACCAAGGGTGACATAGTGAAACTCTGTCTCTAAATAAATAAATACTTACCTATCAAGTACAATGTACACTCTTCTGGTGACGGGCACACTAAAAACCCTGACTTCAGCATGATAGAGTTCATCCATGTAACAAGAAACATTTGTACCCCCTACAGTTTTTGAAATAAAAAATGAAATTAAAATTTTAAAAAGTTTTTTTTGGGTAGAGCTTTATATGATCATGTCTTCTGTGAACACGATTATAGAGCTCTTTAGGATCATGTCTTTTGTGGAAATGAAAATGAACCTGGTATTTACTGAGCATCTTTCTAGCCCAGACATCATAGTAGGCAGACTTGCTTAGGTTGGTTCATTTTTATTCCATTCCATCCTCATAAATTCCCTGGATCTATCCCTGTTTTACAGACAAGGAAACTGAGGCTCAGCAAGATAACATTTCTTTTATAAAGTCACCTTGTGCATGTGTGAAAGTTCCAGCCCAATTTTGTCTACCTACCTACTAATGTCAAGCCTTCTCCTGTTACCTTCCGATGCTTTTCTTGTTACATAACCAAAGCAAGTCTGTCCTATGGAGCCCAAATATTCTTGAATGAAGTTCTGAAAAGTTCTTGCCCAGGCATGACCAGCTGTGATCATATTTACATAACTTCTTATTGGCTTATCTGTGTTTGACGGGAGCTCACAGAAAGGTGACCAATGGCATAAGTTGCAAGGTAGCCCTAACTGGATCCCTAGGCACCCATACCACAGGACGAGGTTACTCTGACCTCAGTTTAAATGAGCCACTTGGCCAGCCAGCATCTATCTGCAGCCAACCCTTATAAATTAACCCCTGCTGTCTCAGTTTTGGTCTTTGATATTTGTAAACAAACAGGAAAAATAACTTTTTATCCTATATATTGCTACTTGAAGGTACCTAAAGTCTTCAAAAATCTCTTGCATACCTTGAGTTTCTAATTTTCTATCCATGTGAAACCAAATACAAAGAATATATATTTCTGTCCTTACCCCCAGTTCTGATGGAAGCAATTCTCTCTTGAGCTAGAAAAGAAATTAGCCCCTGGAGGTCATTGGCATGAAGTGAATATCCAATTGAGAAAGAAAAAAATGTTAAAGAACTGGTAGAAATGGTGGCAAATTGTAATATGCAATTTCACAAATGACTCAAATACAATTGTAAAAATGTAGTTTCCTTACGTTTTCTGTCTCAGAATAAGATAATACTAGTTTTCTTCCTGATCCTGATGGGCTATAAAGAAAAAAAAGATAATATAACAAGCCAGACAGTGTAATAATCCCAAAAATGAGGTCAAAAAGAAGATGTGGGGGAGACAGATGGCTTAAGAGACCACGGATTCTAATAAACTATTTGATTCCTCAGAATTTAATATATATTTTTTAACTGACTAAAGTTTTTTACTTCTTTTTGTACATGTATTTAAGATTTTGTTCTTTGTCCATGTTATGGGAAGTCACTAGAAATGCCACTGGTTGTCCATTAGACTCACATCAGCCAACTTGAGTGGTGCATATGTGGCTTTTGTAAAAACACAGACCTGAAAGATGAGACCACGAAGAAAGAAGCCAAAAACAAAAACACAGACCTGATCTTTTGTGCATGGTAAGTGCTTCTTTCACATATCACTGCTTAACCAGATGAGCCTCGCCAGAGAAAGGAATTGTCTTCTCCATTATCCTCTCTTCCCCTTTGCTAGGAATTACAACCAGAAAATGAACTTCTCCAGGCAGTTCATACAGAGACCACCAGCGCTGTCTGATGTGCTAGGTCCCCTGCATTTTCTCCCCTCACATTTGTTCTCTTCTTTTTATATCTCCACATATTATAATTTCAGTACCTAACCTGTCCCGGATGTTTCTGTTCACATTCAAGCCAGGTGCTCCCCAGCCTGCTTCCACATACTCTACCAGCCACAGCTTACTCAGAGAACTGTCGCTCTATAATGACACTGGCTTTTAGGGAACAGAGCACTTGCATGGCCACACCAAGCTGCACTTTTACACCAGCCCAGTGACTTGGATTTTATCTCAATTTGCATATAAGGAAACTGGAGTGAGTTGTCTAGATTTATACCTAGAGGGATACAACACAGGTCCCTGATTCCTATACAGAGCCATACCTGCCTCATGCTGGGACAGTTGGTTCCTGAATTCCTAGCACCGGGGTCCCCGAATGTGCACCACACAGCCACTGCTAGTAACCCATAGACTTGTCAGCCTGACCCCATCCCTTCCTTCCCATCTTACCTTTACCCTCCCAGGCCCCATCTCTGTCTAAAATACCATTCGAGGGAGAAAATTCTTGTGTGTGTGTGTGTGTGTGTGTGTGTGTGTAGACAGAATCTCACTCTGGAGCCTTGACTAGAGTGCCGTGGCGTCATAGCTCACAACAACCTTAAGTTCTTGAGCTCAAGTGGTCCTCTTGCCTCAATTTTTCTATTTTTAGTAGAGATGGGGTCTCACTCTTGCTCAGTCTGGTCTTGAACTCCTTGGTGCAAGTGATCCACCCATCTCAGTCTCCCAGAGTGCTAAGATTACAGGCATGAGCCACCGCACCCAGCCTACGGGGAGAAAATTCTTGACAGCTTCTTTACTTCTTTTCACCTTAAAATTTATCTGACACTCAACTATTTTTTATTATTTCATAAAACATTCTACTTGGAGACTGCTTCTTGGCCTCATGCATTTGTCTCTTTGTGAGAATGCCCTCTCCATGCTAAAAAACAGTAATGCTTTGTCTACCTGAGACACAAGGAAACATGAGGGTGTCTGCTGTCAGAGGAGGAGGAGGGTACAGCTCCCATTCATTTAGCAGTTGCTTATAATCTCTTTACGTGCAATATTTCACTTAATGCTCAAAACAGTCTGACGAGGGAGGTATTATTTATGTTTCTTCCATTTTACAAATGAGAAGACACACAGAGATTAAGTAACTTGCCCAGCATCACACAGCTAGTAAAGGGCAGAGGGTTTGAACCAGATTCATTACACTCTAAAGCCCCTTCTCTCTACACTGCCCCTCTCCCTAAGGCTAAGTACTCAAGTCGAGGGGAAAAACTCCTGTTACAAATGATGAGTGGAATGAAAACTGAACAGTAGCAATCAGGAATTTTATGCACTTTCAGATGAGTTACTTCTTCTATTAGGTGGGGATGATAGATCCGCCCCTTATCCACATTCTCTTACATAGTGGACACGTAAGTACTGTGAACACTGTAATGTTCCCCAAGCTTCCCTGGTCATGAAATCATCCAGTAGCTTGTGGAAAATAGACATTTCCAGGATGTGCCCCAAAACACCTGGCTGAATACTTAAGTTGCACATAACTTTCTTGGGTGTTTGTGTTCCTCTTAGAAAGAGAACTCCCAGAGCTCACTTGAGGGCATGACCTCCCCTGTGCTGCCATCTGAATTCCTCAGGGGTGTAGGCCTGGCCTTGCATCCTTCCCTTGGACTCCTTCCATTCCAGTGCTCCAGAAGCTGCATTCACAGCACTTACAGACTAGAAACTACCTCCATTTGCGCCAAACTAACCTTGTGGTGAGGAGGAGAGTGCCTAGGACTTCCATAGACAGGATGGAGAACACCAGGGCCAGGGCAGACAGGTCGGGATCACCCACAGCGTGGATGGGACCCAGGCTGGGAGTCAGGCTTGGGGTGGGTTTCAGCTCACACCAATCATGTGCCCCTGAACATTTTCCTGACCTCTTTGATTTTCTCTGCAAAATGAGAACTATGAATCTGGTTCACAGGATTGTTATGAGGAGGAAAATAAATGCTAAATTATAATGCACCTGACACCTTGTAAATTCTCAGTAAATGGTAGCTTGAGAACTACATAGAGAACTACCTAAGAGAAGGCAAGAAGGAGGTTTGCCTGTGATGGAAATTTTGGCTCTGTCAGCAGCGGGATTATGTGCCCTAGAATAATAGAGTCCTAGAATTCTGCATACATCTCCCACTGACGTCTGACCTGATTATATGAATAATTTATTTATATTTATTTTTAATTTTGTTTATTTATTTTGAGACAGAGTCTCACTCTGTTGCTCTGGGTAGAGTGCTATGGTGTCAGCCTAGCTCACAGCAACCTCAAACTCTTGGGGTCAAGCAATCTGTTTCAGCCTCCCGAGTAGCTGGGAATAAAGGCACCAACCACAATGCCCAGCTAGTTTTTTCCATTTTTAGTAGAGATGGGGTCTTGCTCTTGCTCAGGCTCATCTGGAGCTCCTGAACTGAAGGGATCTACCCACCTCAGCCTCTGAGAGTGCTGGGATTACAGGCATGAGCCACCTCAACCAGCTTGTATGAGTAGTTTAGAGCAGTGTTTCCCCACATTCTTGGATTATAAGAGTTATGTGGGTCGATTATTTAAAACCCTGATTCCCAGGTCCCTTCCACAAGGTTCTAAACCAGGTGCTTTGGGGCACATCTTGGAAATGTCTATTTTCCACAAGCTACTGGATGATTTCATGACCAGGGAAGCTTGGGGAACATTACAGTGTTCACAGTACTTATGTGTCCACTATGTAAGAGAATGTGCATAAGGGGCAGGTCTATCATCCACACCTTATAGGAGAAGTAACAGGCTCAACAAGGCTCAGTGGCTGCAGAAGCAGCCCACAGGGGCTCGAGAGCTGACTGTTAAATACGGAAGGAATCTGCAGTTCAGTAGATAAACCAGTGTAGCAGTCACACTACAGATTTCCCCCGCCAGGGAGGAGCCGAGGTGCTCAGGTCTGCCTTTCAAACAGCATAGGCATTGAGTGACACGAGCACTTCTAGGCTCTTCTCTGGTTTTCAGTACATGACTCTATTTGAATATTGTCTTTCTCTTTATAGAAGTCCATAAATACTACATACAAATCAGTAAGTTGGGGCTTTTTTAGAAGAGCTGGTTTACTAGCATATCACTGATTCAGGGTAAGTCTCACTGTTAGCAATAGGGCTGATGCTTACCTATGTCCTTACTCCCTAATGCAAGTGCACTCTACTCCTGCACTTAACTTTCTTTACTGTCCCTAGAGCCCTAGATTGATCAAAGGTTCAAATTCTGCCAAGGATCATTGGCTGTGGTTGGTTCACAGTTTCTACTTAAATGAATCTGAGTTAACTTTCCAGAACAGGTTCTCGTCTCCCTCTAGTGGATCCGAAAGAATATAACAAGCCACACTTCAATTTGCTTTTAAATCGTGTTGTATGTGTAACAGGTTGAAACAGTATGTATGAGCTCTGCGCCTATGGCTCAAGTGGCTAAGGCGCCAGCCACATACACCTGAGCTGGCGGGTTTGAATCCAGCCCGGGCCGCCAAACAACAATGACGGCTGCAACCAAAAAATGGCCAGGCGTTGTGGCGGGCGCCTGTAGTCCCAGCTACTTGGGAGGCGTGAGGCAGGAGAATCGCTGGAGCCCAGGAATTGGAGGTTGCTGTGAGCTGTGATGCCACAGCACTCTACCCAGGGCGACAGCTTGAGGCTCTGTCTCAAAAAAAGAGAGAAACTTCTTTCTTGTATGTATCTAGCTCAACTAATTTCCAATACCAGCACAATGGGATGTGTTTTAGTTAATTTAATTTATAATTCATTCAATATTTATGATTTACTATATGTCATATGTTGAGGTATAAAGATGAATAATACTATGCAATGTTAAAAAAGAATGTCATAACTCACTATATATTAAGATACAAAGAATGCCTCGATATACTAAAAGGAAAAACTCAGAATGCAGGATAATATGAATAATATACTATCATTTGTCTACAAAGGGGGAAGAAAGGCCAGGTTTGGTGGCTCATGACTGTAATCCTAACACTCAGGGAGGCCAAGTCAAGAGGATTGCTTGAGGCCAGGAGTTGGAGACCAACCTGAGCAAGAGCAAGACCCAGATAAAAATAGAAAAAATTAGGTGGTGCCTGTGGCTCAGTGGGGGTGCCAGTCTCATATACCAAGGGTGGCAGGTTTGAACCCGGCCCCAGCCAAACTACAACAAAAAAAAGCCAGGCGTTGTGGTGGGCTCCTATAGTCCCAGCTACACGGGAGGCTGAGGCAAGAGACTTGCCTAAGCCCAGGGGTTGGAGTTGGAGGTTGCTGTGAGCTGTGATACCATGACACTCTACCGAGGGTGATAAAGTGAGACTCTATCTCTAAAAAAAAAAAAGAAAAGAAAAAATAGAAAAACTTAGCCAGATGTTGTGGCCAGCACCTGTAGTCCCAGCTACACAGCAGGCTGAGGCAGGAGAATCACTTGAATCCAGGAGTTTGAGGTTGCTGTGAGCTATGATGATGCCATTGCACTCTACCCAGGTTCAAAAAATGGGGGGGAGGAGGAGATATACACACATTCACATAAAATACTTTTTAAAAGATTCATAAAATACTATTAACATTAGTTGGTTCTCTCCTGGAAGGGAAATAGAATATCTATAAAATATGCGTAGGAGAGACTTTTCTCTGTATTCCTTTCATATATTTTTAATTGTGAACCACATGAAGGTTTTTCCTAGTCACAAAATAAATACAAAATATTAACAAGACAAGTTGGGCATGGTGGCTGGCTCCTGTAATTCTAGCACTTTGGGAGGCGAGGCAGGAGGATCCCTTGAGCTCAGGAATTCTAGATAAATCTGAGCAAGAGCAAGACCCCATCTCTACTAAAAATGGAAAAATTAGTCAGGCACAGTGGCTCATGCCCGTAATCTTAGCACTCTGGGAGGCCTAGGCTGGTAGATTGCTTGAGCTCAGGAGTTTGAGACCAGCTTGAGCAACAGAGAGACCCCATGTCGACTAAAAATAGAAAAACTAGGTGGGTATTGTGGCAGGAAGCTGTAGTACCAGATACCTGGGAGGCTGAGGCAGGAGGATCTCTTGAGCTGGGGAGTTTGAGGTTGCTGTGAGCTATGACTCCACAACACTCTACCCAGGGCAATGGAGTGAAACTCTGTCTCAAAATAAAACAACAAAAAGAGAAAAACTATGCAGGGGTTGTGGCAGGCACTTGTAGTCCCAGCTACTTAGGAGGCTGAGGCAGGAGGATGGCTTGATGCCAGAAATTTAAGGTTGCTGTGAACTAGGCTGAAGGCCACTGCATTCTAGCCTGGGCAACAAAGTTAGACTCTGTCTCAAAAAAACAAAGACAGAAAGAAAGAAAACAAGAGAAGAAGTAAGAACGCCTGTCCTACATTCAGTTGCGTGGGAGGAAATTTACATGTATACACAAACCAGTGTCATCAGTGTGCTCCCTGGGGGGAGAGGGTTGAAGCAGGAAAGATCCTGAGAGGTCACATAAGGAGGCCTTGTATGCCAGGCTAAAGAGTTCTCGCTTATTCTGTGGGCAACAGTGAGGCATTCACAGAGTCTCCAAAGTAGGAGACTAATGAGGAGATTCACACTGTAAAGGGCTATGTGGTGGCTGTGTTGGGGAGGATTTGAGGAGGTCATATCAGAGATAAGGTAGAGTCATGAGCTTTTCCAGTAATTTCCCTGCTTCTAAGATCTGTTATCTAGGGTCAAAGGCTTCAGGGTAAGAACAGGAATAGACTTGGCTGAGTCTAGACTAAAAATGATCTCTGGGTCTTTATTCAGATGACTCGTGTTTGGTTTGGGGACAAGAGTAAATTATGTTATTCACTTACAGAGTGTGAGACATACCATCAAATTCATTACAAATGACAATTAATCTTCGCAATAATCTTATAAAATAGGTACTATTATTCAGCTAAATTATATAGCTGAGAAGGTGGACAAAAGAGGTTAGTCAATTTGCTCAAATGGATTTGAGCCCCTCTGTCTGATTGTAAAGCTCTTGTATACAATTATCAGCATAGAATCTTCCTGAAAGTCCTTCTAATTGCCAAAACCCAACTTTCTAATATATTCCCTGTTCTTCCAGCCAGCCCCAGGCAAAACAGCAGGAGGGACAGTTGAGCTTTCTTCTTCCCATCTCTTCACCCCACTCTGTCTCAGTCCCCCTCCCCTCCTTCTTTCTCAGCCCCCTATTTCTTTCTCCGCTCCCTCATCCCCATCTCAGCCCTCCATCTGCTCCCCCACCCCCTTCATCTCTATCTCAGATCCTTCACCTCAGGCTCTGCTCCCAAAGCTTTATGGTTCTTCCTCCCCATTATGTTGAAAACCCAGGGCTTTCAACCCTGGGTTTGAAACCCTGCTTCTTTCCTGAAATCAAATCTATTGTCAGAATGTAAGAGAGGGAAAGATGGCAAACTTAAGGCGAAGTTCTAAATGGAGAACTGAGTAGGGGCAGGAAGGCAGACAGCTGCCCTGCAGCTCAGGCAGCCCCATGTGCCAGAAGGTCTTCCCAGCAACTGCCCCTCCAGGGGCTGCCTGTCCCATTCAGAGTGTTTCTTGCAAAGGGACAATGTATAAGCTGATCTCTACTGGGATTCTTTTTTCCCTTACCCAGTTTTCCACAACAAAAGCAAGAAGAAAGAAAGGAAGGAGAGGAAATCAGCCAGGGATAGGTCACACTCAGATGCTTCCAGGACAGACTCCCAGAGCAGCCTCCAGACCAGACAGAGGCCCCCCCTCCTTCAGGCTGGCCCCTGACATTTGTAGAGCCAATAACTCGGCAACCCCGGGTTCCTGTTTCTGACAGGCCAATGGCCTGGGAGTCTGAGGTTCCTGTCTTACACGTTTACAGGACTAACCTCAGGTGTAACCCTTGAGGTTAGAAATCAAAGTCCCTTGTCACCTGCCCTCTGCACCCCAAATTCTCTGAGGCCTGAAGCCAAAGCACTGATGTCTCAGTGGCAGTAATGTATTACTGTCTTGTATTACTTACTTACGTATTATAGGGCCAAGGCTCCCCACCAGTATTCTGGTGTTTCTAGCAAGGGGTCGCTCTACTGACACATGCCTCTGAGAACCTCTGACAGGCCAATAGCCCAGCAACTCAGGGATCCTGTCCAAGGCTCCTGTCCCTTTGGCCTTCCCTCAGAGGTCCCTACGGGGCCTACACTATTCACAACAAACGAATATAACAATTACATATTTCCTCAACAGTACACAACAACAAATAAACACAACAAAAATGAAACAATAAATAGTTACATTAAATGTCTGCAGACACTAGCCAAAAATAGATGTTTAAATGGCTTACCTCCGGAGGTAGACTAACAGGTGAATTTAGGGGTGATTGTCAGCCAGTCTCCTGAGGGGAGACTCGGGCTCCAGGGACCCTGGAATGTTTCAAGGGGGCACCACCCCTCAGAGGGACCACAACCTCTCTTGGAGGCTGTCTGAGGATCGGCAGTGCAAGGCTCTGGAGGATCTTGCTGGGGCCTCTAAATGTTATGCCCAGGAGTTCCACAAAGACCACATTGCCAAACAAGTTAAATTTAAATAGGAGTCCTTTTATTGAAGAGCCAGCCAGTGACTGCCTCAATATTCCAACATGGAGTTTCTGAGAGCAGACCCAAGTGCTTAAGGGGTCAGGTTATTAAAACTTGGTCTGTATCCTGATTGGCACACAGGCTGTCCAGGTGCATCCGAGTAGGGTAGCAAGCAAGCATTGTACAGAAGCAGAATTTTATGGTTAGTTAGTTATAGTCATACATCTTTGTTTTAATATTAGCCCCCCTATACATCTTAGTTTCAGGACTTTCCCCACCTGGTATTATTTAAAGGTCAGTCTGGGGACAGTTGGTGCTTCCTCATTCATTTCCCTGGGAGTTAGCCAAGCAAGAAACTAGGAGTGAACTAGAAGCAAGAAATCAATTAATACTTTTTCATCTATCTTGGAAGTGAACTAGTCTTATTTCATTTTTTTGAGGGCTTGCATCCCAGAAATTTTCCAGGAATTAACTGGTATTTTTGTACTTTAGCCTAGACTAACAGTTGGCTTGGCGCCTATAGCTCAACAGGAAGGGTGCCAGCTACATACACTGGGGCTGGTGGGTTCGAACCCAGCCCAGACGTGCCAAACAACAATGGCAACTACAACAAAATAAAAGTCAGGTGTTGTGGCAGGCACCTGTAGTCCCAGCTACTAGGGAGGCTGAGGCAAGAGAATCACTTAAGCCCAAGAGTTTGAGGTTGCTGTGAGCTGAGATGCCACAGCACTCTACCAAAGGTGACATAGTGAGACTCTGGGAAGAAAGAAAGAAGAAAGAGAGGGAAAGAAAGAAAAGGAAAGATACATAAATACAGCTCATCTATTTCTGGCATATCATGGTCTAATATCTTTTTCAGAATCTTGAACTGAAACTTGAATGGAAAAAGAGTCTTTGACATGGCCATTCTTCAGGACACTGACCAGAGAAGTAGTCAGGTGATTTCACATGATTCACAGGCTGAGAAAGCCTATACCTGTCTTAGAATCCTGATTAGAAGTCTTGGCTGCTTCAGAGTTTCCCTAGGGCCTGTACATAGGCTGCCACGGAGGGTGCCATAGCTATAGTTTCATCTAAAACCATCATATTATGTTAACTTATGCACCTCTCCCCCCACCCCACCATCCCATACCTCCTGTTGCTTTGAGGAGAGAATTCAGTTTAGAAGTCTCCCTCTATGAGATTTTCCCCTAATCACACTTTTTTTTTTTGAAAAAGGAAATCACAGAGTGCTTTTATTGATGCACCAACAGACCCACCCACACTTTGGAAGGGATGATATATTAATAACCATCATCAAAATGAATTAAAATACAAATGTATATGAAATGGCTTTATAGTGACATGATGCCTTATGAATTAAGAAAATTGGTTGTTGCAATTGCTTCTCACTTCATGTTCTTCACAAAGTCTTTTCCTTTCTTGATCGAGGCCTTCAGCTCAGGAATGGCCTCAGCAATCATCTTCTCTTCAAAAGAGGAGACTTTGCCGATGCCTAGATTCTTTTCAATGCCCTTTTTCCCCAGCAGTAGTGGCATGGAGAAATAGGTACAGTCAGTTTCTTGTGATTTAACAAAGGAACATTCAACAACTCCTTTTTTCCGTTCACTGCATCCAGAAGGGAGAAGACGAACCGTGCACCGGCATATGCCATGAAGAGCGTGGCAGAACCTGCTCCAGCTTTAGCCTTCACCACCTCCGTGCCAGCCTCTTGGATCCGCCCAGTGAGTGCCATCAGCTGGTCCTGGGGAAAGTCCACCTTGGGGGTGCACTGAGCGATCAGGGGGATGATGGTCTTTCCAGCATGGCCGCCAATGACAAGGATGCTGACTCAAGCTGGATCCAAACCCTTCAGTTCGGTAACAAAGGTGTTAGCTCTAATGATGTCCAGGGTTGTCACACCAAAGATTTTATTGGAGTTGTATATGCCATGTTTCTTGAAAACTTCTGGTGTGATTGGGATAGTGGAATTAACCAGATTGGCAATGATGCAGATCATGGCTTCAGGGCAATGCTGGGCACAGGCAGCAGTCAGGGTGGCCACAATTGTGGCATTGGTGTTGAACAGGTCATCCTGAGTCATGCCGGGTTTCCTGGGAACTCCAGCTGGAATAACCACCACATTGCAACCTTTCAGGCAGTCTGGCAGCTGCTCAGGTCCAAGGTCGCCTTTCACAGTTGCTCTCGTCTCAATGTGGCTCAGATCTGCGGCCACTCCGGGTGTATGAGCTATGTCATAGAGGGTCGGGCAGCTCACTAAGGGGCTGTTCTTCAGGAGAAGTGAAAGGGGCTTCCCGATTCCTCCAGAAGCCCCTAGCACAGTTACTTTAGCATTGTTCTGGGCCGAAGTGCTGAAGCTGCAGCGGAGAGCGGCGCCGGCAGGCCAGGCGAGGGCGGAGAGCATGGCTGGAGTTGGCAGGGAGCAGACTAGCTAGCAGCAAGAAAGCTTGTCTTTTTTTTTTTAAGACAGAATCTCACTTTGTTGCCCTCAGTAGAGTTCCGTGGAGTCACAGCTCACAGCAACCTCCAAACTCTTGGGCTCAGCCTCCCAAGTAGTTGGGACTATAGGTGCCCAGCTATTTTTAGAGCTGGGGGTGTCACTCTGGCTCAGGCTGGTCTTGAACTCCTAAGCTTAGGCAATCCACCCTCCTCAGCCTCCCAGAGTGGTAGGATTACACACATGAGCCACCTTGCCCAGCTGCCTAATCCCACTTTTGATCCTTAAAAAGAGATAACACACCCAAAGCATTTGGAAGTGGTTGAGATACAGTTGGTGTTGGTAGATAGTAGCTATTATTGCCAAATTCTTCTTTCTGTCACCATAATGGTATGAAAGTGGAATTATCTGGCATTTCTAGAGTCCTTGAAGAATAGGAGAGCCCCATAATTCATACCCATTAAAGAGTATGTTATCTAAGTGGTAGATGTTACATAAGCCAAGGACACTGTGGTATAATATTTTGAGAGAATTAGCCTGAGCAAGAGCAAAACTCTGTCTCTACAAAAAAACAGAAAAATTAGCCAGGGATGATGGCTGGCACCTGTAGTCCCGGCTACTTGGGAGACTGAGATAGAAAGATTGCTTGAGCCCAAGAGTGTGAGGTTGCTGTGAGTGACCTATGGTGATGCCACTGCACTCTAGCCAGGCAACAGATTAAGACACTGTCTCCAAAAAAATTACACACACACACACACGCATTTTTTTTTGAGACAGTCTCACTATGCCACCCTTAGTAGAATGCTGTGCCATCACAGCTCACAGCAACCTCAAACTCTTGGACTTAAATGATTCTCTTGTTTCAGCCTCCCAAGTAGCTGGGACTACAGGTGCCCACCACAACACCTGGCTATTTTTTGTTGCAGTTGTCATTGTTGTTTAGTTGACCTGCGCTGGGTTCAAAACCGCCAGGCTTGGTATATGTGGCTGGCACCATAAGCACTGTGCTATGGGCACTGAGCCATACATGCTTATTTTTAACATAATCTTTTCAGTGGCAAGTAATAGAGAATCTTGACTCAAGAAAACTAAGCAGGGGGCAATTTAACATCTCACTTAGTGAGTCTAGGTGTAGACTCCAAATTTGATTAATTCAGAAGCTCAACATTGTCATCAAATCTGTTCTTTCCATCTTCAGTTCTGCTACCTTTGGTATGATCCACTTTGTCTTCAGGCCAGCACATCCATGATTCTAGATGGCTGTAGCATCTCAAGGGTCACAGTGTTCAACTGGGAAAGAGAATGATCTCCTCTAAGTCTTTCCCCAACTCCCCCTTAAAAAGAAAGAAAACTTTCCCAGAAGCTCTATCAGCATATTTCTCACGTCTCTTTGGCCAAAACTGGGTCACACTCATACCTCTAAATTAGTGTGGTTCTCAATCTTCCTAATGCCACGTCCCTTTAATCCAGTTCCTGTGGGTCATGAACCACAGGTTGAGAACTGCTGCTCTAAACCAGTCACTGATTAAGGGAAAGCATGCCTCAATTAGCTTGGGCTTACCAGGATTTCTCTCTTTGAGCATGGAACCATAAAGCAGAGGGTAAAATCCTAATAAACATGATCTACAGCAGCAAATAAAAAGGGAAAAGCTAGATGGAACAAAGATTGTTTGCCATGCTTAGTATACTTCCTTGAGATCCAGTCTGGGCTACCCCTTTAGAATTCCTGCATTTGAATACAGCATAATGAAAGAGAAAGTAACCTCAGTACATTTGTGTTCAGCCAAAGGCTGTTATGGAAAACCCACTAAAACCCCAGAACAACGAGGAAAAGACAGTAACATGTTCCAAGATGAAAATATAGCATGTATTACAGTGATACTTAACATATAGTTATTTAATGTATACTTATAAAGATCCAAAGGTAAAATTATGTAAGAGTACAGTTTTCCGTTTTCAAGAATTTCTAGGGAACTTTTGTATACAGTACTTTGCTTTGCTTTAGCAGGGCCACACATAGAAGTTTTATACTTCTCCATCCTGCCTGTGTCCTTAAAAGTCCTTATTAGATCCAACAAAAAATGACATATTGATCTCAAAATCTCATTTTCAGTGCATTCAAAATACTTAACAATTCAATTTGCCTGAATACTCCTACTTCATGTTCCTGATCATTCTCTGTCAATTACATACCATGCCCTTCCCTATAAAATGAAGCCATTTTTTGATATTAGATTTTTGCTCACAGTACTCTAAGATCATTTCAACTTACAGCTGGTCTTAGATTTAAGGATGCTTAAATTACAAAGAAAGGTTATTGACTTAGAGGTTGATTTCAAAATAATTATAGAGCTCTACTGGTTTAGAGGGGGTTAACCAATACTAAAGGAAATTATGTTAAAATGCAATGGAAGGGGTGGGCACAGTGGCTCATGCCTATAATTTCAGCACTTTGGGGCTCAGCGCCTATATCTCAGTGGGTAGGGCGCCAGCCACATACACCAGATGTGGTGGGTTCGAACCTTGCCCCAGGCCTGCCAAATAACAATGACAACTCCAACAACAAGATAGCCAGGCGTTGTGGCGAGCACCTGTAGTCCCAGCTACTTGGGATGCTGAAGCAAGAGAATCACGTAAGTCCAAGAGTTTGAGGTTGCCATAAACTGTGATGCCATGGCACTCTACCGAAGGTGACATAATGAGACTCTGCCTCAAAAAAAAAAAAAAAGAAAACATTTTTTCTGTTTTGGGAGGCTAAGGCAAGGACATCGCTGGAGCCCAGCAGTTTGAGGATGCAGTGAGCTGTGATCTCTGCTATCTAGCCTGGGTAACAGAGCGAGATGCTGTCAGTCAATCAATCAATTGCATTAGAAAGAAAACTTTATAAAACTTTAACTTAAATTTGTGTTTGGGCCTCTTGACATTTTAAAAACACTAGTAGAACGATTTTGAATTAAATTTTAAAAACCCACATCTTTTCCTGATTCTACATTGATACAATCAATGATGATTAATATTAGAGAAGCTGAAGATGACTCACTCCTATGCTGTGAAAAAATAGCAATTCCAGGTGTGCAGGATAATGCAATGTATTAAAACACTGCTATAAAGCTATGCAAAGGCGCCTGTGGCTCAACAGGCTAAGGCGCCAGCCACGTACACCTGAGCTGGCGGGTTCAAATCCAGCCCCAGCCTGCCAAACAACAATCACGGCTGCAACCAAAAAATGGCTGGGCGTTGTGCTGGGTGCCTGCAGTCCCAGCTACTTGGGAGGCAGAGGCAAGAGACTCGCTTGAGCCCAGGAATTGGAGGTTGCTGTGAGCTGTGATGCCACCGCACTCTATCCAGGGTGACAGCTTGAGGCTCTGTCTCAAAAAAAAAAAAAAAAAA